>JAJOOR010007422.1:0-52603 GCA_036250505.1 Solanum acaule | reverse complement strand
CATGGGTGGCTTTGTATTTGCAACTACAAACCCATTAAATTAAACCACAACCACTAGGTGAAATCACCATTAAAATACATCTAACCTATCAGCAAGCAAGACCCAACAATAATATCAACACATATTTGCTAAATCACACCTCAAGAATGGAGATTTTAGCTACACATCAAGAGATACAAATTTATACCTTCAATGATGTTGAAATCAAATGGGTATAGAGAAATAAGTCTTGATTTGAGCAAAGAAAGAAGAATCCAAGAGACCCACTTCTAAATTGGAAGAGATGAAACCCTTCTCTTCTTCAAGTCTTCAAACCCTTACAAACTTGAGAGTAAAATAAAAAGTACTAAAATTATATTGTTCTATAATGAAAATAAGCTACTAAAATCTGATGTTCTAAAAATGAAAATAAACAATAATGTTCGGAACCTTAAAAATAATAACTAAGGCTAGTATTTATAGTTTTCAGATTTAGTGTTGCGGTGGACCGTTCGGTGAGGTTAGTCGCGATCGCAGAATGACTCGGCGAATCACCCTTCTTCTGGTTCATCACCTTTTATACTTTGCCTTCAGCATGTTTGTGTTTAGGACCATTGGGCGGTATATCATTACTTCGATAAACTGTTCGACAAAGCGCCGACTGCTCCTTTCATCGCCTTTTTGATCTACTTCCTTCAAGGCTTCGCGTACTGGAACAAAGGGCAGAGTGCTTCCCTTCGGCGATTCACCAAGAGTGATTGGCGAAGCTCAGGCTTCAGTTTTTACGTTCTTTCCAGCCTTTTTGTTCCTTTTTGCGCCTAAGTGTCCATGCTTCCGCTAAAACTTCAAATACCTGAATCTTAATAGTTTTCATCAGATATTGAGACAAAATAAGCATTTGAGGACACTATTCTATTAAAATAAAGCCCTAAATGAGTCCAATTTTTGGACTCATCAACACCACCAACTTAAACTTTTGCTTGTCCTCAAGTAAAACTTCAAGTTCAGCAGTTCAAATAGGATGTCTAAAATAGTGTTACACAAGACTCAATCATGAATATACACAACAAGACTCAAACTACTCATTCAAAGATCAATTGTGTACTCAAAGATTCAAGTTGTGACACACCATTACCAAAGATTCTCATGCTCATAATAC
The DNA here is from genome assembly GCA_036250505.1 of Solanum acaule. Classification (NCBI taxonomy): domain Eukaryota; kingdom Viridiplantae; phylum Streptophyta; class Magnoliopsida; order Solanales; family Solanaceae; genus Solanum; species Solanum acaule. Next base: position 51,465 of record JAJOOR010007422.1, on the reverse strand, counting down.
TTGCTACTAATGCAAGTGCAAGCTCAACCACAATATCAGAATTCCCTCACACAAAGAAAGATTCCATATTCACACACAGAAGTTAATCAATTTAAGATAAGGAATCAGATGCAATGCTCACACTCAGAAAGAGGAACACAATGCATGTTTTTACCCATAGGTTTGCCCTTATTTTCTAATCGATCTTCGATTTGGCTTACGCAAGATCAAAAAGGTCTTTTCAAGCCTTGTAATGGGGCTGAGTACAAAGATATGGTCATTTTAGGCTCAGTGACTAAAGATTCTCATGAATTGTGGAGTTTTCAACACTTCCTTTTCTTCACCTTCTTCTATCAATTTTTCTTCTAGTGCTTCTAAGTCATCCTATTATTCACTCCATGGATTGCTTAGAAACTCCATTTCTTTTGGACTTTTATTTCACAATTTTCTTTTTCATTATTTTCTTTTCTTTTTCTCTTATTCTCTTTATATATATATATATATGGAGGGCTTCCATTTTTCCTCATCACCATGAGTTAGAAGAGACCTTTCTTGCATTTCTTGACTTCTCCTTTTCCTTTTCACCACACCCCCAACTTAAGCTTTTGGCTTAAGTTGGCTATTCACTACATCACGAGTCATGAGGATTGCAGGTGGTGGTTGAATAAAGGTGTAGGTTTTATCAAGTTTTCTTTCAAAGAAGGGTAAGGCTCAAGGGGTGTTCAAAAGGGTTTCACACGCTCACGAGTAGGTCACAAAAGAGGTATATGTCAGATTGGCTCACACTCTTTAAAGTTGCCTAAGATCATTTCAAGAGCACACCTTACTAAATCAATCCGACTAACAGGGAAAATTCTAGATTTATTCATGCATGGTTCAAAGTAAGCTCATCACACAAGGCATTGACGCTAAAGTCCAACATGACTCCACGCTTTCGCTAGTGTGCAACGTTCATTACAAGAGAATCAATTTGATAATTGGCTAATCACAACGAGATGCAAAGAATTCACATATTGTCTATGCAACTTCATTTGATCTCATCGTAGCCGTACATTCATGTTCGTTCAATTATGAGCACTATTCAAGTCATCGATATTGATCAAAACTGAGACTTAAATTTACTAAAGAACAACCACTATCAAGTACATACAAGAGGTGGCGGAAAAATGCAAAAAAAATTCCGAAGGGTCAAAATCATTTGCAATTAAAATAAAAGGAGCCACAAGTTCAAACATCCACAAGAAGTAGTGTCAACACAATTTAAGCACAAAACCCCAAATACATAAACAAAACATATATGCATAAAGGTGGGCCTCACCCCACCACAAATGAAAAACATTTGTCCTCAAATGCAAATAAAAATTATCCAATAGTGAAATAAAGCAAATCATAGAGTGAGGTAAAGAGGGGGTCCTGTCTACACAATCGCTCCATCTGTCTAGGAATCAGTGCCCGGGGCATCACTCTGGTCCTGGGTCTCAGTACCTAGAGTCGCCTCAAAAGAAACAGTAGTACCAGACCCACTAGGAGCTGCCAAGGGTGTATCCACCAAAAAGGCCTGCTCAGCTGCATAGAATCCCCCGGCCCATGAAGGGATATAAGAGCCTCGAAAAGTAGTCTCCCTGTCAGAAATGGGCCTCTTGCCCTTGCTTTATTTCCAGGTGGAGGTTCTTGTCTTCTCTTCTTGGGAGGATTTGACCCCCCCTTTCATTTATTGTGATATCCCGTGCTCTTTTCTGGGGTGGCATGACAATATTGGTCTTTACCATATATCGGGATACTTAGACTTCTCCCTGCTAGACTCAACAACATGCAAGCACAACCCTACAAGATTTAACCGATTTCAATGCCCGAGAATTCAGGATTTCAATAATCAAAACAATACGGGCAAGATTATCAGCATAAAATAGCCATTCAAACATACTAATCCTATTAGAGAGGCCCAACACACGTCAATATGATAAGATCATTTGCATAAGAGTACAATTTCAATAAAAGTAAACTCGGGGTTCAGAAAACCAACCTTAGATGCCGATTAAAATGATATTGAAATGCTAGGCGGCAATGCAATATAAATCCGAGCACAAATCAATGACTAAAATACTCTAAAAGTGCAAAAATATATAAACTAGAGTGCGGGTGTGAGTTTGGGAAGATAAAAAGTGAAAGAGTTATAAACTTTTGAACCTTTGGCCTTAAAACCGTCCAGTTCTCGCCCAATCAGCGACGTCAATCATGATCGCCGACACACTCAGCGATCCGCCGAGTGGTCACTTAGCTCACCGAGTTTTACAAAACCTCCAGTAAATATGGGGGTCCAAACGGCGGACTAGATCGCAATCGCCGACCTGGTTGGCGATTCACCAAGCTTAACTTGGGCTCGCCGAGTTTTACAGACTCCAATTTGAAGATGTTTTGAGTCAAACAACGGATTAGGTCGGCTTCGCCGACCTCTTTGGTGATGCATGATGAGTCCACAAATTGGACTCATTTAGGGCTTTATTTTGATAAGAATAGTGTCCTTAAATGCTTGTTTTGTCTAAATATCTGATGAAAACTTTTAAGTTTCAGGTATTTGAAGTTTTAGTGGAAGCATGGACACTTAGGCACAAAAAGGAACAAAAAAATAAAAAAGCTGAAGCCTGAGCATCGCCAAGCACACTTGGCGATTCGCCGAAGGGATTCATTCTGCCTTTTGTTCTAGTACGCAAAGCCCTGAAGGAGAAGGATCAAAAGGCGATAAAAGGAGCAGTCGGTGCTTCGCCGAATATTTTTGCAAAGCAGTACTATACCGCCCAATGGACCAGAATGTGAAGATGCTGAAGGGAAGCATGAAACGGCGATCAAACAGAAGAAGGGCGAGCGCTGAGTCATTCGGTGACATCGACTAACTTCGCCAAAAGATCCGCCAGCGCTATTTTCTGAAGTCTATAATTACTAAACTTGTTATTAATTTTGAGAAGAGTCGAACATTTATTTTAATTTCCAGAATAGAATAGTACTTTTTAGATATTTTCTCTCAAGTTTGGAGAGGGTTTTTGGGAGACTTGAAGAAAGAAGGATTTCATCTTCCCCAAGTTGGAAGTGGGTCTTCTCCATTCTTCTTCCTTTGCTTAAATCAAGGTTTAATTTCTTATACCTATTTGATTTCACTATCATTTAGGTGTATTTTGTTATTTCTTAATGTATGGCTAAAACCCCTCATTCTTGGGGTGTGATTTAGCAAATATGTGTTGATATTACTGTTGGGTCTTGCTTGCTGATAGTTTAAATGTAGTTTAATGGTGATTTCACCTAGTGGTTGTGGTTTAGCCTAAAGGGTTTGTAGTTGCAAATACAAAGCCACCCATGTGTTTTCAGCTTGCCTGAGAGGGAGGTCGCGAAACCAAGACCACTAGACTGATGGCCTAAGGAGTGGGTGGGCATGAGGTTCAACCCGAGAGGGTTAGCCCTAGTCCCATATCCTAACACTAAGCTCGAGAGAGTGAGTGGGGTAAGGCGTAGGCTGGTCTTCATGCAGCAAATGAGTGTCCGAGAGGAACACATTTGAAATGGGGTAAATAGCCCGAGAGGGAACTTATTTCCATTTAAAGCTTAGCCTAGTCACTATTATCTTACAAATTTCCTTTAAAAAGCATGTACCCAACTACTTATCTCAACTTGTATTGTAGTCACACCCCAAGAATTCTTACCCATACTTGATTTTCTTGTTATTTTTATTGTTTTTACTACTTGTGACAAAACCTCCAAATCGATATTTGACACTTTTGTGTCACCCCCTTTAATTTACTATGTTTTTAATCGTTAATGTTTTTAGCTACGACTAGTGAGAACTAAATTTTATTTTTCTACTAATTCTCAGAACCACTCCCTTGGGACACGACCCCAACCGTTAGTTGGGTTACTATATTATCGACAATCGTAGACACTCGTACCGTAGGTTAGTGTCGTTGGTCACGTTGAGCATCAACGTGCCGACTGGACCATTTACTCGCCAACCTGCACTTTTCAAGCACTTTCCACACTTTAACCTACACAATTAACACACTATTATTTACCAAAACAAAAATAAAACAATAAAAGGGTCTTGGGTTGCCTCCCAAGCAGCGCCTAATTTAACGTCGTGGCACGACGCAACTCCTCACTCAAGTTCCATTAGTGAGGTTTGCCTCATTTTCATAAGGCCACCCCTCTTTTGGCTCTGGGTAGAGAGAAGATAGCACTTGGTCCATTTCGGACCTTTGTCATCATTCAGACTCATTCTTCCTGTTTCAACACACAAACAAGCAAAACAAAACTAAAAATAACGTAAGTATCACTATAACTAACAAGAACAAAATTCAACATAACTAAAAATTCTCAAGTAATACCATTCCCCGGCAGCGGCGCCATTTTGATGCTTATCGTGACCAACAACACTAACCTACGGTACGAGTGTCTACGATCATCGATAATATAGTAACCCAACCAAGGGTTGGGGTCGAGTCCCAAGGGAGTGGTTTTGAGAATTAATAGAAAAATAAAATTTAGTTTTAACTAGTCTTAACTAAAGACATTAACGATTGAAAACATCGTAAATTAAAGAGGGAGACACAAAAGTGTCAAATATCAAAAGGGGTTTTGTCACAAGTAGTAAAAACAACAACAATAACAAGAAAATCAAGTATGGGGAAAAGTTCTTGGGGTGTGACCGCAATACAAGTTGAGATAAATAGTTGGGTACATGTTTTCGATAAGAAATTTGCAAGATAATAGTGACTAGGCTAAGCTTTAGATGGAAATAAGCTCCCTCTCGAGATGAGTGTTAGGATATGGGACTAGGGCTCACCCTTTCGGGCTGAACCTCATGTCGACCCACTCCTTAGGCCATCAGTCTAGTGGTCTTGTCTTCGCGACTTCGCTCTCGGGAAAGACGAAAACACATGGTTGGCTTTGTATTTGCAACTACAAACCCATTAAATTAAACCACTACCACTAGGTGAAATCACCATTAAAATACATCTAACCTATCAGCAAGCAAGACCCAACAATAATATCAACACATATTTGTTAAATCACACCTCAAGAATGGGGTTTTTAGCCACACATCAAGAGATAGAAATTTATACTTTCAATGATGTTGAAATCAAATGGGATAGAGAAATAAGTCTTGATTTGAGCAAAGAAAGAAGAATCCAAGAGACCCACTTCCAAATTGGAAGAAATGAAACCCTTCTATTCTTCAAGTCTTCAAACCCTTACAAACTTGAGAGTAAAATAAAAAGTACTAAAATTATATTGTTCTATAATGAAAATAAGCTACTAAAATCTGATGTTCTAAAAATGAAAATTAACAATAATGTTCGAAACCTTAAAAATAATAACTAAGGCTAGTATTTATAGTTTTCAGATTTAGTGTTGCGGCGGACCGTTCGACGAGGTTAGTCGCGTTTGCCGAATGACTCGGCGAATTGCCCTTCTTCTGGTTCATCGCCTTTTGTACTTTGCCTTCAGCATGTTTGTGTTCTGGACCATTGGGCGGTATAACATTGCTTAGAGAAACTGTTCGACGAATCGCCGATTGCTCCTTTCATCGCCTTTTTGATCCACTTCCTTTAGGGCTTCGCGTACTGGAACAAAGGGCGGAGTGCTTCCCTTTGGCGATTCGCCAAGAGTGATTGGCAAAACTCAGTCTTTAGTTTTTACGTTCTCTCCAGCCTTTTTGTTCCTTTTTGCGCCTAAGTGTCCATACTTCTGCAAAGCTTCAAATACCTGAAACTTAATAGATTTCATCATATATTGAGACAAAATAAGCATTTTGAGGACACTATTTCTATTAAAATAAAGTCCTAAATGAGTCCAATTTGTGGACTCATCAATAAGTACTACATAGACAGTGTTCAAAACAATTTTTTTTATAAAGTTACAAATTTTGTATTGATAATTGAGCAGAAAACAACCATATACATATGTTAATAACACAAACTCAATTCACCCTAATATAACATCTCTAGAGAGTAATAGAACACATTTTACTCCTTCCGTTTCAGTTTATTTGTATTACTTTCCTTTTTAGTTCATTTAAAAAAGAGTGTTTCTTCCCTTTTTTAGCGACTTTTTAATCTTACTTTCCATATGACATGTATAAGATCAAAATGTCATTTTGGTACATTCTATTTATTTTAGTCTAAAATCCCAAAATTCAAAAGTCTTTATTACTTTCTTAAACTTCGTGCCAAAATAATTCATAGTCATTGACACACTAACTCATCGAAAAGAAATTTCACTTAACAACACACGCGATACGAAAAAAATAAATTCCCAACCTAGTTGATGCATGAATATAGTCTTGCTTCAAGTCAATAGAAATTCACCATAGCAGCAAATTAAGTTGTATCACAAGTTCTCATCCTTATCTAGGACACTTGTTTTATGTCTGTCCTTTAATCCAAGTGTTATTGTCTTCATATTGTCAGACATTAAAACTTAAGACAACATTCTAAGAAACTCCAATCTTCTACAATTATTTGATTTAGAGAATGTAATATCTAAAGAACTAAAACATGTGAGGTTGTAAATAATATGTTCACAAGGTTTGACAATCTCGAGGATAGTCTAATTTTGGGATAAAGCTTTTGTTTTTATCAGCTAAGTATTGTAACACCTCAGGTTTGAGAAAGGCTAGAAATGGGTCAACTGGGAAACTCACAAGCCCAAAAGTGGACCATAGAACCCTACACGGAGTCCCAGACGGGCCGTGAAGGGGACCACGGTCCGTTAAAGGGCTCATGGTAGGTTTCCAGAACTTGTCCCATGCATGCTTCACTTTGACATATGCCTAAATAGCCTGTGGTGAGGTTAACGGGTCGTCAAAGTAGTCATCAAGTGGGACAATCTGAAGGGGGTTCTCCCCTAGCCACTGGTCAAGGACCATAGGCGTCAAAACGACCCGTGAAGCTTCACACAGACCGTGAAGTCGACCGTGAAGGGTTTTCATCATACTTAGAGTTTAGGATCAACTTCAAACGATCATATCTTTTATCAAAAAAAGAATTAGATGGCCCATGAATTATCAAATTAAAGATTTATGAGTCCTCTTTCCAATGCAACCAAGCTTACCTAATTCCAAGCTCGGAGTAAAAGGTTATACCCAAAATAGTAAAGCCATGTTAGACAAGATTTCTTCACGACCCATTTTGGGCTTCCACTGACCCAATTCGGCAGTTTTAAGTCAGGGGTTATAGGGTCTTTTCCTAATTGTTTTAACTCAATACTATGACATTTTTCCTTCTACCAAAAGCCCTATATAATGAATTATCAATAGAAGATCAAGCTCCTCCTCTCAAATATTTCTCTTTCAAGAAGTTTAAGAAGAAAGATAGGGTTTCAAGATCAAGCCTCCTAATCCCCCATTGCTTACAAGCTTTTGGCATCAAGGTATGATAGTTTTTATCCATGAATCCCTTTCCTCCATGGAGTTTCCAAATTCTCCAATTTTGTAAAGTTAGATTCCCAATCAAGTTAGGGTTTTCTTCAATTGCCAAGAGTTCTTTTCAATGTTGGTTCAATTGATAATTTTATGACTTTTAATGCATGAATTGAAGTAATTGTGTGTTTTTAAGATGAATCCCCATGAACCCATGCATAACCCATGTTTTCTAAGCCATGATGATATAATGTGGGTCTTAAACCATGAAAGATGAATTTATGAAGATATGCATGTCCTTTTGAGGAGATTGATGTAATGAAGTTGAGGATGCATTGACTTTGAAAACATGATGAAACTTATGAATTATTGAAAAGAATGCATGTTCATGAAAGTATGTTTATGACTCAAGAAAGCTTATAGATGAGAGTGTCTATATGTTCTATGAAGCTTGGCCACATGACATGAATGACATCTAGATTTGCCCTCAATGCTTTTCGGGCTATTTTTCTAAATAAGGTCTTGATTAATATGGTATCTGAATATGCCATCAATGATCATAGGTAACGATTTCAAAATTATTTCCATTAGTATTGGGGCATTTCTAGAATGAAGTGAATGACTATGGGCCTTAAAAGCTAATATGAAAAGATCATGGATGGTGAAAGGTTTTTGTCACGCCCCGAACCTACACCCTAGATGTGACCGACACTCGAGAACCATTGTTGGCTCCAAGCAAACCCTTGGCCTGGCTCAATACTCAGCAGAAGACTTACTCAATAATAAAAGAACTTTAAAAGTAAGTTTTTAACTCAATGTCTCAAAATAAATACTCCGGCTATTTTATATAAAACATTCACTGGCCAAATGAGGCAACTCAAGTCTTTAAAAATTAAACACTAGAAATGAAAAAGACTTATGAACTACTATTGTCTATCTATGAAGACTCTAATACTATGAGGTATGTTGGGACAAGACCCCATATCATCCTAACAAACTGAAATAACAGAAATAAATGAGGGATCATCAGGAAGCAAAGAGGCTCACCAAAAAACTCTGGGACTGCAAGTGGTATCAACGAAATGCCTGTTGATGTTTAGATGTAGTTTAGATTAGTTAGAATCAATAGGGAGTAAAGGTACACTTTAAAAGGACTTAGACGGAGCAAACGACGGAAAAAAGGTGGGGGTAGGCGACCCTAGTGCACTGCTGGCACAAGGTACCAGCCCTAGAACTTTAGAGACCTCATTTCGGTGCACTGCTGGCACACTGCCCTAGACCCTCTGGCATATCTAAGGTGCGCCGCCCCAGCCTCTCCCCAGAACTTCTTGATGAATTTTCTTTCACGTTTTCTGACCCTAATTCGTCTAGAATCAATTATTTTCCTCAAACTTTCCTTAGATTCAATTACCCAATACAAGTACACAAGAATCTACTCAAAAACAACCCTCAAACTCATAACGTTTATCTCAAGAACTCATCAAACCAATCCTAATTCAAGAACGAAAGCAACACTTCAAGAACTCATATCAAGAACTTAAATTTCTCAATATTTATGGATAGATTCACAAAATAAACTCATGATTGGCGTGTGGGTGAACGAACCCAACACTATGAAAACTTACATACCTCAATTTGGAAAAACAAATCCTCGATTAGTAAGAAATCTTGTTCGTTCTTCCTTTTCTCCTCTTCTCTTCTTCTTCTCTTCTTGAACTCTTCTAAAAACCCTAAGCATAATTTAGAATTGTAAAACTAACCCCAAATCATTTTTTACCCTTAAAATATTACTAAATTAAGCTGATGGGGTAAGGAAAAGACCAAAATACCCCTCATTAATTTGGGTAACTTTCCTTAACTGGACAAATTGACTTCAAACGAGCATATCTCTCTTATCCGACGAAATTTAGCAACCTTGATGGCGTTGGAAAGAGGATTGAAAGACCTTTCATTTGATATCTTATGGGCCACCTAACTCATTTTGTAATGAAAGTTATGGTAGTTTGAAGTTGATTCAAAACTCACAACTTAAGCATAACTTGCCAAATTCTCAATTTGGCTCTTTCCAAATTAGTTCTTGCTAAATTTAACTCTTTATAAAATCGAGGGGTTACAATATCTTCCCCTTGGGAACATTCTTCCTCCAATGAGATCACTCTAAGTAGACTAAGGGTGACAACATCTAACACCCAACTCAAACACCCAACATGCAAATTTACACAACATTTCAACTTAAAAAGTACCAAGAAAAGAATTAGTACCTTGGTTTGAAGCTTCTCTGGAAGGAAAGAGATGTAGGTATCTCTTGTTTATATCTTCCTCAGCCTCCTAAGTAGCTTCCTCAATAAACTGATTCCTCCATATAACCTTGAGTGATGCAACCTCTTTGGTTCTCAACTTGCGAACTTGACGATCAAGTATCTCAACGGGAATCTCCTCATAAGATAGGTTGTCCTTAATACCAATATTTTCAGTCGATATAATAAGTGAAGGATCGCACATACACTTCTTCAACATTGAAATGTGAAACACCGGATGGACTACTGCTAACTCTACTGGTAGTTCCAACTCATAAGCTACATTGCCAATTCTCTTGGTTATCCTGTAAATACCAATATATCGGGGACTAATCTTCCCATTCTTGCCAAACCTCATAACACCCTTCATAGGTGAAACCATCAAATAAACCCAATCATCCACCTCAAACTCTCTCCTAACATCTGTATAGGATTTCTGACGACTCTGCACTATTTTCAACCCTTCTTGAATAGTCTTCACCTTCTCCATAGCTTGATGAACCAAGTATGGTCCTATCAGCCCATCCTCACCAACCTCAAACCATCCAATACGATATCTACATCTTCTCCCATAAAGTGCCTCATAGGGATCCATTTGGATGCTAGAGTGATAAATGTTATTGTAAGCAAACTCAATTAGAGGTAAGTGATCATCCCAACTACCCTTGAAATCGATCACACACACCCTCAACATATCCTCTAAAGTATGAATCATACGCTTTGCTTGACCATAAGTATGAGGATGAAAAATAGTACTCAAATTTACCTTGGAACCCAAACCTTTCTGGAAATACTTCCAAAATTGTGCGGTGAATTGCGCACCTCTATCTGAAATGATGGAAACCGAAACTCCATGAAGTCGAACTATCTCTTGAATATATAACCTAGCATAATCCTCTGCTGTAAAAGTAGTCTTTACAGGTAAGAAATGGGCTGATTTAGTCATTCAGTCTATAATCACCCAAATCGAATCATGTTGTCTGCGAGATCGCGATAAACCAGTAATAAAATCCATGTTGATCATCTCCCATTACCATTCCTTAAGATCTATGTTCTGAGTCATATCACTGGGTCTTTGGTGCTCTACCTTGACTTGTTGGCAATTGGGGCACTTAGCAACAAACTATGCAATACTCCTCTTCATACTATTCCACCAATAGACTTATCTCAAGTCACGATACATCTTTGTGGAGCCCGGATGGATAGAGTATTGGAGCTATGAGCTTCCTCCATGATCCTCTCTTAAAGTTCATCCACCTTTGGTACAGACAATCTACCTTGATACCTCAATACACCATCCCCCCTTGTTCAAAACCCATCAATTTTTGCTTATGAACATTTGCCTTTAATTCCAACAAAATAGGGTCTTAGTCTTGTTTCTCTTTCAGTTCAGACACTAATGATGATTCAGTCCCATTCATCACCACCACTCCACATTTATTGGAATCCATTAACTGGATTCCCAATCGTGCAAGTCTGTGCACATCTTTGGCTAATTCTTTCTTGCTTTCCTCAACATGGGAAGAACTACTGATTAACGTTTCAAGGACACTTCATCCAATTCTAAGTGTCAACGATAGCTAGTCAGTATAAAACCCAACTAAATGAGTTGGGGTTGAATCCCACATGGAGTGGTACGTGTTTAAGATTCAATAGCAAAGTGTGAACATGGTAAAATCAGTCATAGGAATAGAGGTTTTTGAATAAAGACATTATTCAAATCAGGGGGTGACACGAATGTCAAATGGGGGTTTTGGTTTGAAATTATCAACTACAAACAGTGATAAGCAACACGAAATAACAATAATGAGACGGGTTCTTGGGATGTGATTCAATTATAGGCTAATATAGACAAATGGGTAATATCAACTATTAGAACATAGCTAGATATTAGTGAGTAAGCTAAACTATAGGGGAGGTAAACTTTCTCTCGAACAATTTACCCCGAATCAAGGCGATTTCTCTCGAACATCGAAAAGCATGCAAAATAAGAACAGCCTACGCTTTAGTCCATTCACTCTCTCGAGCTGAATGTGTGGAAAAGGGTTTAGGATTCACTCTCTCGAGCTGAACCCATGACAACCCAATACCTACAGACCATCAATCAATAATTTAGTCTTAAAACCTCTCTCTCAAGCAAGACAAAAACACAATGGTAGAACTGCATTTGTAATTACAATTCTTAAATTAAACCACAATTAATGATTGAACTCACTTCTAAACAACATTTAAACTAACAATTATCAATACCCATAAGCTAAATCAACCCATAATCACATTTCAAGAATTGGGGTTTTAGCTAGACATTATAAAAAGATAAAAATTGTTACCAAATTGAGTTTCCATCAACTGGGTAAGATTGACTTCGTCTTTACAATGGTCCAAGTTGAAGAATCTCAAAGACCTACTTCCAATTTCTCAAAAGTGAAAAACATAAATTCTTCAAAGCTAAGGAAAACTAGAGAAAATTTGTCTCACAATTCAAAACTAAGAAAATTATGAACACAGGCACTATTCAGAATTAATAACATGATACCAAACTAAATGTTCAAAAATGTATTTATAGTCGCCAAAAATGTGCTGCGAAGATCCACTCTGCGCAGTAAGTCAGGCTCGCCGATCCACTCAGCGATCCGCCCTTTGGTCAATTCCATCGCCCTTCTGCCTTGGCCTTTATCATCCTCTAGGTCTGCAACTTTGGGTGATCCAACACTGCATCGCGGAACCACTCGTCGATCCGCCGACTGCTTCTTTCTCTCGCCAACTTGGCTCTTTCCTTCAGGGCTTGGCATACTGGAACTTTCGGTGGTCAAATGGTCATTCGGTGACTCGCAAATGGACATGGCGATCACCAGACTTTCTTTTCTTCATTCTTTCAGCTCGCTTTGTTCCTTTTTGGAACATAGTGTCCTTGCTTTGCTCCTAAATCCATAATCCTGAAAATGAAGGATTTTACATCAATTATTTGCACAAAATAAGCATTTCAGGACACTAAACCTATACAAATAAAGCCCTAAATGAGTCCAAATATCTGACTCATCAACTACCTATAGATAACCAGCTTAAAGAATCAACATCAACATTAGCCTTACCTGGGTGATAGAGAATACTCATGTCATAATCCTTGAGTTACTCCAACCACCTCCTTTATCTAAGATTAAGCTCTTTCTGACTGAATACATACTGAAGACTCTTGTGATCGGTGAACACATCAACATGAACACCATAGAGATAGTGACGCAATATTTTCAAAGCAAACACTACAACCGCTAACTCTAGATCATGGGTTGGGTAATTCATCTTGTGAATCTTAAGTTGTCTGGATGCATAAGCTATAACTTTGCCATTCTGCATCAATACACAACCCAGTCTAACTCTGGACGCACCACAATACATAACAAAGCCTTGTGTACCTTCTATTAAGGTCAACACTGGGTAGTAGTCAACCTAGTTTTCAATTCCTAAAAGCTTTTCTCACAAGCTTCAGACCATTGAAACTTTGTTGTCTTTTGAGTCAACTTAGTCAATGGGGATGAAATAGATAAATACCCCTCGACAAACCTCCTATAATAACCATCCAATCCCAAGAAACACCTAATAGCAGTTGGAGATGTGGTTCTAGGCCAGTTCTGCACTGCCTCAATCTTTGAGTATCAACTCGAATCCCACCACCAGAAATAATGTGGCCTAAGAATTCCACAGACTCAAGACAAAATTCGCATTTGGAAATTTTTGCCTACAATTCTTTATCCTTTAGAGTTTGGAGAACTACTCTGAGGTAACTAGCATGGTCTTCCTCATTCCTTGAATAAATTAGAAAGTCATCAATAAACATGATAACAAACATATCCAGGCTTAAACACTCTGTTCATAAGATCCATAAATGTCGCAGGAGCATTAGTCAAACCAAAAGACATGACTCGAAACTCATAATGACCATAACGGGTCCTGAATGCAGTCTTAGGGATGTCACTTTCTCTTACTCTCAACTGATGATAGCCTGATCTAAGGTCTATCTTAGAAAAACAAGTGGCACCCTGAAGTTGATCAAACATATCATCAATTCTCGGAAGAGGATACTTATTCTTTATGGTAACCTTTTTCAATTGGCGGTAATGAATACACATCCGAAGAGAATCATCTTTCTTCCAAACAAAAAAGATTGGAGTCCCCCAAGGTGAGACACTTGGTCGAATGAAACCTTTCTCTAGAAGGTCTTTCTACTGCTCTTTCAACTTATCTGGAACCATTCTATATGGCGGAATAGAGATAGGACGAGTATCAGGAAGACTATCTATACCGAAGTCTATGTCTCTCTTAAGATGGACTTCGGGAATATCATCTGGAAAGACCTCTGGAAACTTACTTACAACTGGAACTGACTGAATAGGTGGTGTCTCAACACTAGAGTCATTAACTCAGACTAAGTGACAGATGCACCCCTTGGAAACTAATTTTCTCGCCTTAAGGTACGAAATAAAACAACCCTTAGGCACTTCTGAACTACTCCTCCACTCTATAACTGTCTCATTAGGAAACTGGAACTTAACTACTCTAGTTCTACAATCGACTGAGGCATAACAGGCATGAAGCCAGTCCATACCTAGAATAACATCAAAATCTACCATGTCTAACTCGACTAAGTTAACCATGGTGTCCTTGTGATTGACAAAAATGGTACAATCACGATAAAATCTCTCAGCTAAAATAGACTCACCAACAGGTGTAGAAACACTGAAGGGGTCAAGAAGTATCTTAGAAAGAATATCAAAATTCATAGCAATGTATGAAGTCACAAAATACAGACTCGCACCTGGATCTAGCAATGCATATATATCAAAAGTAAAGACTTTGATCATACTAGTGACAACATCATGTGAATTCTCTTGCTCTTGGTGACTGGTGATAGCATATAGACGGTTTACCCCTCCGCCTGTCCCTGAAGTAGCTCCTCTAGGTGCAGCTCTGTCTAGTAGAGCCACTGAAGAAGACTGGGATCTATTGCCCTTATTGCCGTTACATTGCCAGTTCTTAAGGCACTCTCACATAAAGTGACCATTCTGACCACACTTGACGCAACCAGTGAAGCCATCACGACATGCTCCTAGGTGGTTCCTACCATACTTAGCACATGCAGGAGTCCCATTACCTCATTGTGCCATACTACCTTGAGACTGTGCACGTCTAGCTCTGAAGTTCTGAGAATTTTGATTCTTGAACTCACCTCTAATCCTTAATGAAGGTGCACTAGCAGACGATGGAGTAGGTCCATTTTGCTTTTGTTGAAAAGATGACCGATTCGCATTACTCTTCTACTACCCGAACTCATTTCCTGTTGTCTTAATCTTCTTATTTTGGAACTCTTCTCTATCTCTTAGCTTATCTTCCTCAACCTGTTGCACATAGATCATAAACCTTGTTATGTCCATGTCCCCTATCAACATCACAGTCTTACCCTTTTTGCTTGACAGACGGGACAATCCAGACACAAACAAGCCCATCCTGCTCCTCATATCAACAACCATCTCCGAGAGCATAATGGGACAGTTGAGTGAACTTGAGGTTGTACTCATGCACACTCATGAATTCATGCTTAAAAGTGAGGAATTCTCTTACATTTGCCTCTCTCAAATCATGGGGAAAGAAACGCCCCATGAAGGTTTCTTAGAACACAACCCAGCTCACAATTGGTGCACTCTCAGCTCTACTCTTCTTCCATTAGTCGTACCATACTCTAGCAACACCCTTCAGTTGGTATGCAACTAGTTCCACTCACTCAGCATCAGCAACATGCATGACCTCAAACATTTTTTTCAATTCTTCTACAAAGTTTTCTAGATCCTTAGTGACACTTGAACAAGTGAAGTCCGAAGGATTCATCCTTAAAAACTCACAGATTCTAGATGTATCAGCCATATCTTGTCGATTCCCTCTTTGTTGCCCAGCTTGGTTGGTCACCACATGACTCAACATCAGGATAGCATCCCAGAACTCAGCATTAGTGACCTCTCCTTGGGGATGAACTTCTGGTGCATTGGGGACCCCTTGATACTAGGGATAAACATTCCTACTAGCAGGACAACCTCGAACAACTCTTCGTGGAGGCATGATCAGAAAGATATGTGCAAGCACGAATTAGAAAGAAACTTTATAGATTTAAACTCTATCGCACGAAAAGAGTATGAAAGAAGTGAGATAGTTCCTAAATGTCGTAACCTCTTAATTATAAATGTAGCGCGCTTCACACCAATAACTAGGACTCTACTGACATGGCTTCATAAACACCCTTGGACTCTTGAACTCTTTGCTCTGATACCAAGTTTATCACACCCCGAGACTACACCCTGGACGTGGATGGCACTCGAGAACCATTGCTGGCCCCAAGCAAACCCTTGGCCTAGCTCAATACTCAGCAGAAGACTTACTCAACAGTAAAAGAACTTTAAAAGCACAGTTTTAACTCAATGTCTCAAAATAGATACTCAAAATATTTTATGTAAAACATTCAACGGCCAAAAGAGGCAACTAAAGCCTTTAAACATTAAACACTGGAAATGAAAAAGACTCGTGAACTACTACTGTCTATCTATGAAGCCTCTATTACTATGAGAGATGTCGGAACAAGTGATTTAACGTTTCAAGCACACCTCATCCAATTCTAGGTGTTCAACGATCGTAAATCAGTATAAAACCCAACTAACTGCGTTGGGGTCGAATCCCACAAAGAGCGGTACGTGTTTTAAAATTCAATCAAGAAGTATGAATGCGGTCTAATCAGCCATACGAATAGAAATTATCAATTAAAAACATAATCAAGTAAGGGGCTGACACGAATGTTAAATGGGGGGTTTTGGTTTTAGTTATCAACTACAACAATCACAAAAAATGAGAATTAACAATAATGAGATAGATTCTTGGGATGTGATCGATTATAGGCAAATATAAACATATGGGTAATTGTAACTATTAGTAAATAGCTAGATATTAGTGAGTAGGCTAGACTATAAGGGAGGTAATTTTCTCTCAAACAATTACCCCAAATCAAGTGATTTATCTCGAACATCAACAAACATGCAAATTAAGAGCAGCCCACACCTTAATCCATTTACTTTTTAAAGCTAAATGTGTGGGAAAGGGTTTAGGATTTACTTTCTCGAGCTAAACCCAGATCAATCCAATACCACCAAACCATTAACCAAAAACCTTAGTTCTAAAACCTTTCTCTCGAGCAAGCCAAGAACACAAACATAGAACTGCATTTGCAACTACAATTCTTAAATTAAACCATAATTAATGATTAAACTCACTTTTAAATAGCATTTAAACTAACAATTAGCAATACCCATAAGCTAAATCATCCCATAATCACATGATCACACCCCAAGAATTGGGGTTTTAGCTAGACATTATAAAAAGGTAAAAATAGATACCAAATTGATTATCCATCAACTGGCAAGAGTGATTTTGTCTTTACAATGCTCCAATTTGATGAATCTCAAAGACCCACTTCCAATTTCTCAAAAGTGAATTTCTTCAATCCTTCAAAGCTAAAGAAAACTCCAGAGAAAACTGTCTCTGATATTCAAAAGTGTCTGAAACGATGATAAAAGATAGATTCAAAGATATAAGTTACCAGATACAAGATTAAAAATCCTATTTATAGTCGCCAAAAATGTTCTACGAAAGCCCATTCGATGAAGTAAGTTGTGCTCACCGAACCACTCGGCGAGCCGCCCTTTGGTCTCTTCCATCGCTCTTTTGCCATGGCATTTAGCATCCTCAAGGTCTATAACTTAGGGTGATCTATCTTGGCTTTGCAGAATAACTCGGCGATCCGCCGACTGCTCTTTTTCATCGCCAACTTGGTTCTTTCCTTCAGGGCTTGGCACACTGGAACTTTAGGCGGTCTGATGAGCTACTCGGAGACACACCGAGTGCTCTTGGCGATCCTCAAGCTCACCCATCTTCATTTATTCAGCCTGTTTTGTTCCTTTTTGCCTGTTAGTGTCCTTGCTTTGTTCCTCAATCCATATACCTTAAAATCAAGGATTTACATCAGTTATTGGCACAAATTAAGTATTTGAGGACACTAAATCTATATAAATAAAGCCCTAAATGAGTCCAAATCTCGGACTCATCAACACCCCAAACTTAAACTTTTGTTTGTCCTCAACTAAAACTCAAGATCAACAGTTCAAACATGATGTGTCAAGCAGTGCTACATAAGACTCAATCATGAATGCACACAACAAGACTCAACTTACTCATGCAAAGATCAGTTGTCCACACAAAGATTCAAGTTGTGACTCACCATTATCAAAGATGCTCAAGTTCACAATACTTCCTTCAAATACAAGTTCAAACTCAACAAAGGTACTCAAATGCCCTCACAGCAAAGATGATTCCATATTCACACATAATTCTTTGAGAATTTATAGTTTCGGAGTCACATACGACTCTCACACTCACAAAGATGAACACATGCATGACTTCACCCATAGGTTTGCCCTCATTTTCCAATCAACGCTCTATTCAGCTCACTCAAAATCACAAAGGTCTTTCAAGGCTTGTAACGGGGATGAGTGTAAAGGTATGGTCATTTAGGCTGAGTGGTTGCTACCTCTTGAAATGTGGTTTGAACATTACTTTCTTCCTTCTCTTCAACATTTTAATCATGCTCAAAATTCACCCCATTATTCACTTTCACATGGACTACCGGATACCCCCATTTCTTTTTGCAATTTTCATAACATTTTCATTCTTTTTATTTTGATTTCTTTCTCTCTTTTTTTCTTCTATTTGGAGGGTTCCATCTTTTTCAAAACCATGGATCAAAGAGGACTTCTTCACACTTCTTGATTTACCTTCTCTTTCCACCACACCCCCAACTTAGACTTTTGGCCTAAGTTGGTTATTCAAACAAACCACACTTCATGAGGATTATGGGTAAATGGATAAAGAGTGGTCACAATTGTTCAAGTTTCTTCCAAGAAAAGGATAAGGCTCAAAGGGGTTCAAGCAAGGTTCACACATCTCACAAGCTTGGCCACAAAATAAGTATATTGTCAAAATGTTTCACTCTACAAAATTGTTGCCTATGATCATTTCAAGTGCTTGCATCACTTAGTCAATCGGACCAACGGGGAGAATTCTAGGTGTCATCACACAAGGTTCAAAGTAAGCTCATCACACAAGGCATTGGCACCAATATTAAGCAAGAGTCCACACCGAGTGGTTACTTACCTCATGGAGTTTGACAGGACCTCCAGTTAATTTGGGGGTCCAAACGGCGGATAAAGTCGGGCTCGCCGACCTATTTGGTGAGTCGCCGACTTGTCCAAAGGCCTACCGAGTTTTAAAAACTCCCACCTGCTATTTTTGTGAGTCCAATGGCGGTCCAAGCGAGCTCGCCAACCTCTTCGGCGAGTCACCAACTGGACTCTTGGCTTGCCAACTTGCATTTTTCAAACACATTCCACACTTCGACCTGCAACATCAACACCCGATATTCTAAAAACAAACATAAAGCATTAAAAACTTAGGTTGCCTCCCAAGAAGCACTTTAGTTAACGTTGTGACACAACACAAGTACCCACTCAAACTTCATTCTTGGGGTTTGCCATAGTATCACTAGGCAACCCCCCTTCTTGTCTTGGGTTTAAATGTGAAGAAATTTGACCCATTTGGGTCTCTAACTGCTTGATAGAGACGGAATGAGAGGCCACCGTCTGGTTGAGAGTCGATACATCTTCCTTCATTTTCTTCAAAACTTTATCAAACCATTCAACCTAGTTGAGAATACGTGAGATCATATCCTCAGTCCGGCCACCCTCAGAATCTTTGGGCTTTTGACGCTCGTGGGGAGGAGCATACCTATCATTCTCCCCTTCTCTTTCCTTCCAAGTGGCGTTATGATCACACCACTCTCTATCAGGGTCTCTCCAGCCATCATCTCTATTCCAATCTTGATTATTACCCGACCTTGGGTCGTTTGCACGATAACCTCCTCCTTGGTTGTCTAGGAAGTTCACTTTCTCATTGTACAAACACTTCAAATTTTGCCTCTTTGGAGTTTACACCACCAACATCGGCAACATTAACACTGCTCGTACCAGCACCCATGACATTATTGGCCAAGATGTCCAGTTGGGTCATCATCTTTGCCATGTTTTGGTCTCTCGATCTTTTTCAATCTGTTCCTTTGTCAATTTGTAAGTAAGAGGAGGGACTTGATTTCGCAGGTGTACCATGCCCGATTAATCTTGGTCATGTCATCAAGGAGTTGGACTACTATTGCATAAGGCTGTTGCATTAAACCTCCCGAAAAAAGTTGATTAGCCACTCCCTTGTTCACCGAGTCGAGGCTTCTGTAGAAATATTACAGCAGTACATTATCGGGCAATCCATGAGTTGGGAATTACAGCACCAACTTCTTCAACCTTAGCCAAGTCTTATGGATTGGCTCACCCTCCAAATGTTTGAATCTTTGAATATTGTCCCGAAGAGTCATCATCTTCGAAGGAGGGAAAAATTGCACTTGGAATGCAGTAATAAGATCTTCCCATGAAGTGATAGAATCTCTTAGCAACTCAGCCAACCACTTGCATGCTTCTTCTATTAGAGAAAATGGGAACAACCTCAGTCGGACCGATTCTTGAGATATGTTCTTAAAGGAGAACGGTCCACAAACATCAACAAAATTCCTTATATGCTCATGGGGATCCTCATGTGCTAGCCCACCAAACAAACCTTTCAATTTTAAGAGCTGCAACAGATGCTTGTAATGTGAAACACCGCATTTCCCTCAGCCGGAGGTAGACGAATGGCACCAACTCCACCCATTAGATTTGGGTCATTGACATTCGGGTCGTTGACATCGTTGACATTCACAATGTCATCTTGGTGAGCCACTTGTCTACCATTGTTACCGTTAACACTCATTTCCTCAATTCAACAAGCAACACAAAAATCAAAACTAAAAATAAGTAGATTCACCTATAACCAACGAGAACACAATTCAACTTCACGAAAAGAATTTCAAACAACACCATTCCCTGGCAGCGACGCCATTTTGATTTAAGGTTTCAAGCACACCTCATCCAATTCTCGGTGTTCAACGATCGTAAATTAGTATAAAACCCAACTAAATGCTTTGGGATCGAGCGATACGTGTTTTAAAATTCAATCAAGAAGTATGAATGCGGTTTAATCAGCCACAGGAATAGAAATTATCGATTAAAAACATAATCAAGTAAGGGGCTGACACGAATGTTAAATGAGGGGTTTTGGTTTTAGTTATCAACTACAACAATCAAAAAAAATGAGAATTAACAATAATGAGATAGATTCTTGGGATGTGATCGATTATAGGCAAATATAGACATATGGGTAATTGCAACTATTAGTAAATAGCTAGATATTAGTGAGTAGGTTAGACTATAAGGGAGGTAATTTTCTCTCGAACAATTACCCCAAATTAAGTGATTTCTCTCGAACATCAACAAACATGCAAATTAAGAGTAGCCCACACCTACTTTTTTAAGCTGAATGTGTGGGAAAGGGTTTAGGATTTACTTTCTCGGGCTAAACCCAGATCAACCCAATACCACCAAACCATTAACCAAAAATCTTAGTTCTAAAACCTCTCTCTTGAGCAAGCTCAGAACACAAACATAAAACTGCATTTGCAACTACATTTCTTAAATTAAACCACAATTAATTATTAAACTCACTTTTAAATAGCATTTAAACTAACAATTAGCAATACCCATAAGCTAAATCATCCCATAATCACATGATCACACCCCAAGAATTGGGGTTTTAGCTAAACATTATAAAAAGGTAATAAAAGTTACCAAATTGATTATCCATCAACTGGATAAGAGTGATTTCGTCTTTACAATGCTCCAATTTGATAAATCTTTAAGACCCACTTCCAATTTGTCAAAAGTGAATTTCTTCAATCCTTCAAAGCTAAAGAAAACTCTAGAGAAAACTGTCTGTGATATTCAAAAGTGATTAAAAAGTTGATAGAAGATAAAAGATAGATTCAAAGATATAAGATACGTGATACAAGATTAAAAATCCTATTTATAGTGGCCAAAAATGTGCTACAAAAGCCCATTCGGTGAAGTAAGTCATTCTCGCCGAACCACTCGGCGAGCCGCCCTTTGGTCTCTTCCATCGCCCTTTTGCCTTGGCATTCAGCATCCTCAAGGTCTATAACTTTGGGTGATCTATCTTGGCTTCGCGGAATCACTCGGCGATCCCCCGACTGCTCATTTTCATCGCCAACTTGGTTCTTTCCTTAAGGGCTTGGCACACTGGAACTTTTGGCAGTTTGATGAGCCACTCGACGACACACCGAGTGCTCTTGGCGATCCTCAGGCTCGCCCATCTTCATTTCTTCAGCCTGTTTTGTCCTTTTTGCCTATTAATGTCATTGCTTTGTTCCTCAATCCATATACCTGAAAATCAAGGATTTTACATCAGTTATTAGCACAAATTAAGCATTTGAGGATACTAAATCTATATAAACAAAGCCCTAAATGAGTCAAAATCTCAGACTCATCAACAAGATCCTAGATCATCCTAACAAACTCAAATAACAGAAATAAATA
Source organism: Solanum acaule (assembly GCA_036250505.1). Classification (NCBI taxonomy): domain Eukaryota; kingdom Viridiplantae; phylum Streptophyta; class Magnoliopsida; order Solanales; family Solanaceae; genus Solanum; species Solanum acaule. The sequence goes on along the minus strand of JAJOOR010007422.1, from coordinate 29,164 downwards.
AGTGATCCTCCGGAAGCAATGAGGCTCACCAAATAACTGTGGGACTGCAAGTGGTATCAACGAAGCGTTTGTTGATGACCATGATTACCTATATCTACATCATGAAAGATGCATGCCAAAGGACGTCAGTACATAGAATGTACGAGCATACAATGGGAAATCTAAAACATGACATAAGCTTGATCTGGAACTAAAGAGACATACCTCATCTCAACTCAAAGGTACTCAAACTCAGAAATACTCAACTCAATGCAGTATAAAACAACAATAAAGTGCAGTTTATATAAAGCATTTAAAATAGTAGGTAACAACTCAATGTATTTAAAAATACATTAATAACTCAGTTTGTATGTAAAGATACAAAATAACTATGTTTGGGAGTTTCTCTGACCGACAACCATCACTATGAACTATGTGATGATACAATATCTCTCCCATAATGCCAGAACTGTCCTATACCTTTTCGGGGTAAAGAACTCTTCAACTAAGTGGATCCACTAAGATATGCTTAAAAAGAAATAAGGAATCATTTAAAAAGTATGACCCTTTCTACCCACATTGGCTACATGGTTTATGAGGACTTTGAGTTATCTGAACTCATCCCCATATTGGTGCTCAATACTACTCCAAAAATATAACTTAGCTCATATGTTTAAAAATATTTCCTCATCCTCAACTTTGAGGTTATTACTCAAAAGATATCTCTTAAAAAAGATAGTACTCAAAACTCCTCATGAACTCCTTTGGAAATCAGTGTTTCCCCTCATTTTAAATGTAAAAACATTTAATCTTGGAAGTACTTAGTTCCCATATATTCATTTTAAAAAATGAAACTCAACTCTACTCATCCTCATACTCAAGTACTCTAGCCTTAAAACAAGTTTAAAAGATTGTAAAAGACTTCTCAAAAGTACTCAAAAGAACTCTCAAGACTTAACTCTTAACTCTACCTTGAAATTGGATTATGAATTCAAGGGTTATTATTCATGTTATGAAGGATCTCTCGATGTTTATATGTAGTTTAGAGTAGTTAGAATCAATAGGGAGTAAAGGTACACTTTAAAAGGACATAGACAGAGCAAACAACGGAGGGTGGGCGCAGGCGACCCTGGCGCGGGGTGCAAGCCCCTAAACTTCAGAGGCCTCATTATGGTGCACTACTGGTGCGCCGTCCAAGACCCTCTGGCGCATCTGGGGCGCGCCTCCCCAACCTCTCCCCAGAACTCCCGATGAATTTTCTTTCTCATTTTTTGACCCTAGTTCATCTAGAATTGATTTTTTTTCCTCAAATTTGCCTTAGATTCAATTACCCAATACAAGTACATGAGAATCTACTCAAAAAACAACTCTTAAACTCATAACGTTTATCTCAAGAACTCATAAAACCCATCCTAATTCAAGAACGAAAGCAACACTTCAATAACTCTTATCAAGAACTTAAATTTCTCAATATTTATGGATAGATTCACTAAAGAAACTCATGATTGGCGTGTGGGTGAACGAACCCAACATTATGAAAACTTACATGCCTCGATTTGGCAAAACAAATCCTCGATTCGCAAGAAATCTTGTTCATTCTTCCTTTTCTCCTCTTCTTGAACTCCTCTAAAAACCCTAAGAATAATTTAGGATTGTGAAAATTGACCCCAAATCAGTTTTGACCGCTAAAATATTACTAAAACGATTTAAGCTGATGGGGTAAGGAAAATACCAAAATACCTATTATTAATTTGGGTAACTTTTCTTAACTGGACATGCTAACTTTAAATGGGCAAATCTCCCTCATTCTAGATCTTTTAGAAGCCTCGGTGGCCTTGGAAAGAGGATTCAAAAATCTTTCATTTGATATCTTATGGGCCACCTCATTCTGTACTGAAAGTTATGATCGTTTGAAGTTGATCAAAAACTCACAACTTAAGCATAACTTGCCAAATTCTCAATTTGGCTCTTTCCAAATTAGTTCTTGCTAAATTTAACTCTTTCTAATACCGCGGTGTTACAATTTTCTCACACATGGTCTAAGGAGCCATCTTATGATAAGACAAGTGGCGACTACCCACGTCTTTTAAAGATAAGACAAGTTAAGATAAATAACTACTTCATGGGATTTATGCTTAGCACCGAGAGGATATTGAGATGGAAGCTCCACTGAGTTGAGGCTAGGTTTCTAGTAGAAATCTACTTATCCCTTACCTATGTTCCACTGATGAGTCCATAAATTGGACTCATTTAGGGCTATATTTTGATAGAATTAGTGTCCTCAAATGCATATTTTGTCTCAATATCTGATGAAAACCCTTAAGTTTCAGGTATTTGGAGTTTGAGAGAAATTATGGACACTACTTAGCAAAAAAAGAACAAAGGCAGCTGAAAAGAATGAAGAAATGAAGATTTGCGGATCGCCGAACCCATTCGGCGAATCGCCAAAAGATCTTAGTCTCGCCGAAAGAAAGGATCACATCGGCGGTGAAGAGGAGCAGCCGACGTGTCACCAAGCAGTTTCGCGAAGCAGTACTATGTCGCCCAATGATCCAAAACACGACGATGTTGAAGGCTAACGCAAGACAGTGATGAACTACACCAAAGGGCAAATCGCTGAGTTGATCGGCGATTTTGACTAATGTCGCCGAATGATCCATTGCAGCACAGATTTTTGAAACTATAAATACTCGTTGAGAGTTGTAGCTTAATAAGGAGATATTCTTAATATAGAATTTTTAAATTCTATTTTGGAGTTCTAAGTTTGTAGAGGGTTTTGAAGAACTTGAAGATTTAAAGGTTTCATCTCCAAGAATTTGGGCTTGGGTCTTTTGGATTCTTCACTCTTGACTTGTTTTGAGACTTAAATCTTCATACCCATTTGAATGCAAACTCATTTTGGTATAAATTTCTATCTCTTTAGCATGTCTAGCTAAAACCTCAATTCTTGGGGTATGATTTGTGAATATGGGTTAAATTAGTTGTTGGGTCTTGCTTGTTGGTGGAAGTTGTGTCTTGATTACGCAAACATCAAAATGGCGCCGCTGCTGGGGAGTGGTGTTACGTGAAAGTTTTTAGTTTAATATCATTTATGTTCCTATTAGTTATAGTTCTACTTACTTTACTTTTAGTTTTGGTTTCCTTGTGTTAATATTGTTAGGAATAAACTGAAGATGGATGATGGAAATAGTGGCAAATTAACTGAGTCGGACCAAGAAGTCGAGAGGCATTTCACGTTAATCGCACTGGTGACTCAACTGAATAATTTGTCCACCAAAATAACAGAGGTGGAAACCCAGTGCAACCGCCAAGGGAGGTATATACCTCCTTATGAGCAAAATAACTCTACGGACAATGAGAGTAGACGTGTCGAGAATACTCTGCTACTCATTCTCTAAAAGGTCACTGAGCAAGATAGAGTGCTGGAAGATATGAGGGAAGGCATTGAAGTGTTAAATCAGATGGTTGTCTCTCACTCCATATCTATTCAGCTACTCGAGAACCTCGTGACTTATGAGTTGCCTCATCTCTACTCAACTAAGCAAGAGGGGTCACCTAGTGGTGCTAAGGTCGACCCCAAAAATAGGATGTGAACGAGGAGATGCATCGTGCCACGACGTTAACTAAGGCACTTCTTGGGAGGCAACCTAAGGTATTAAAACTTTAATTTTTGCTTTTATAAATAATGGCGTGTTGATTATGCAGATGGAAGTGTAGAGAGTAAACGAAAAGTGCAGATTGGCGAGTTACATATCCATTCCACAAATCACCGAAAGGTTTGGCGACCCCGAACCAGACCGCCATTAGACTCAAGACCAATTTACATTGGAGTTTTTAAAACTAGGCGACCTTAGGAAATTATTGGCGAATCGCCGATCATGTCGGTAATCTCGACGAAGAATGTCGTTTGGACTCCCACAATACATGGAGGTTTTGTAAAATTTGGCGACGTAAATGACTACTTGGCGTTACGCCGAATAGTTCAGCGATCGAGATAATGTCACCGAATGGGTGAAAACTGGACGGTTTTTCAAGTCAAAGGTTTAAAAGTTTCGAACTCATTCCCTTTTCCTCACTTTTTCATCTTCCAAAAATCCCGCCTGCACTCTAGTTTTGCATACCTTGCATCTTTGAAGTATTTTTAGTGTCGAATTGTGCTACGAGTTGGATTACATTGCCTCCTAGCATCTCGATACCCATTTGGATGGCATAAAAGGTTTGTTTTCTTTAACCCCATGATTATCTTCGCACAAGTTGTTCTCCAATGCAATGACATTACTTTGATAATGTGTGTTGGTCATCTCTGGTAGGATTTGAATATTTGTTTGCTTGTTAAGTTCACAAATTTTGCCCGTACTAAGTTAAATAGTTAATTCCTGCAGGTTGCGCTTTAAATTGAATGAAAAATCGTGGGTTGTGCATGGTTGTCAATGGGTTTAAGCCTAATTTGAGTTGTGCAGGTCTTAATTTTGTTTTCGAGGGTTGCAGGGCTGAACTCGGGAAGTTGGGTCAAAAGTAGGCATGTTGGGTCATTTGGCGAGCTGGGTCGAGCTCGCTGAATCACTCGGCGGCTCGCCTTAAATCTCTATCTCGCTTTTAATTTAATGTTAAATGTGATGTTTAGTTCTGTAACTTTCGGCGATAAGCTTTTGATTTCCAAAAGCATTCAGCGACTCGCTGAAAGACTTCTGGTTCACCCTTTGTTTGCACCCTTGTATTCTCTATGAACTGCACTCGGCGAGCCACCAAAGTAGTTGCGCGCTTCGCCAATTGGTTCAGTGAAGTGATTCTGCAATTGAACTGCCTTATTTTTGTCAGAATTCTTTCTAACTTTTTCTCGACTCTTTGCAGAAATGGCTAGACCGAAAGTAGCTAGAAGAGCTATGCCACCCCGACAAATAAGAGCAAAAAATTTCAGGAAAAATACAAAGGCAACAAATCCTCCCAAAATGGATAATGAGGGCAAGAAGCCCAGTGCCAGCAAGAGAACAAATCCCCAAGACCCCACTATTCCTTCGTGGAGACATGGATTCTTCACAGCTATCCACTCCTTTTTAGTGGCTCATGACTTGGACAATCTTAGTAAGCCAACTGCCGCTGACCCTTCTAAAGAGGATCCAGGTATCGAGGCCCAAACTCAGACAGATACACCGAGCACTAATGCCCCGACAGATGGAGCGACATTGTAAATAGGACCCTTCTTTACCTCCATTTATGTCTTTCTTTATTTTACATTCTGGATTCTTTGTTATTTGCATTGGAGGACAAACACTTTTTTTTATTTGTGGTGGGGTGAGGCCCACCTTTTGTGTGTGCTATTGATGTTCATGTTTTGTTTGTATTTGGGTTATTCTGTTTAAAAATTGTGTTTGATATACTGTTTTTGTGGATGCTTGAGCTTATGGCTCCTTATTTAAAATTGCAAAATGATTTTGACCCTTCCGAAAAAAATAATTTGCCACCTCTTGTGTGTTGAATGTGGCTGTTCTTTTGCAAAATTTAAGTCTCGGTTCCGATCAATATCGATGACTCGAATAGTGCTCTCAATCGAACAAACATGAATATATGGCTACGATGAGGCCAAATGAAGCTGCATAGGAAATATGTGAACTCTTTACACCTCGTTGTGATTAGCCATGTATCAAATTGATTCTCTTATGATGCCCGTTGCACACTAGCGAAAGTGTGGAGTCTTGTTTGATTTTAGTGTCGATGCCTTTTGTGATGAGCTTACTGTGAACCATGCATGAATAAACCTAGAATTTTCCCCGTTAGTCCAATCAACTAAGTGATGTGAACTCTTGATATGATCTTAGGCAATTTTAAAGTGTGTGAACCAATTTACATATACCTCTTTTGTGACCAACCTTGTGAGTGTGTGAACCTCTTTTGAACACCCCTTGAGCCTTACCTTTCTTTGGAAGAAACTTGATTCAAATCATAACCTTTCTTTATCAATTACCCATAATCCTCATGAAGTTGTGGTTAGTTTGAATAGCCAACTTAGGCCAAAAGCCTAAGTTGGGGGTGTAATGAAAAGAAAAGGTAAATCAAGAAGTGCAAGAAAGTCCTTCTTACCCATGATTTTGAAAAAAAGGAACCCCTCCATACAAAAAAAAAAAGAAAAAGAATGAAAAAGAAATGGAATAAAGTTGTGAAAACACGAAGAAAATGGGGTGTCCAAACAATCCATGGAAAGTGAATAATAGGAGGATTTATGAGCACTAAAGAGAATGATGAAGGAAAAGGAAATGAAGTGTTGTGAGCACCACATTTCATGAAGATGAAAGTCACTAAGCCTAACTGACCATACCTTTGCACTCAGTCCCATTACAAGCCTTGAAAAAACCTTTTTGATCTTGAGTGAGCTGAAACAAATGTTGATCAAAAAATACGGGCAAACCTATGGGTAAAAGCATGCATTGTGTTCTTCCTTGTGAGAGTGAGCATTGCATTTGATTCCGAAACTTTAAATTGCAAACCATTATGTGTAAATATGGAATCATTCCTTGTGTGAGGGCATTTGAACACTTTGGTTGAGCTTGAACTTGCATTTGCAGCAAGTATTGTGAGCATGAGATTCTTTGATATTGGTGTGTCACAACTTGAATCTTTGGGTACACATTTGATCTTTGCATAAGTAAATTGAGTCTTGTTGTGTGCATTCATGTTAAGTCTTGTGTAGCACTGTTCGAGACCTCATTTTTGAACGGCTGAACTTGAATTTGCTTGAGGACAAGCAAAATTTTAAGTTGGGGGTGTTGATAAGTCCACAAATTGGACTCATTTAGGGCTATATTTTGATAGAATTAGTGTCCTCAAATGCATATTTTGTCTCAATATCTGATGAAAACCCTTCAGTTTCAGGTATTTAGAGTTTGAGGGAAATCATGGACATTACTTAGCAAAAAAAGAACAAAGGCAACTGAAAAGAACGAAGAAATGAAGATCTGCGGATCGCCAAACCCATTCAGCGAATTACCAAAAGATCTTAGTCTCGCCTTTTGTTCCAGTGTGCTGAGCCCTGAAGGAAAGGATCAAATTAGTAGTGAAAAGGAGCAGTCGGGTGTTGCCAAGCAGTTCCATGAAGTAGTACTATGTCGCCCAATGATCCAAAACATGACGATGATGAAAGCTAACGCAAGATGGCGATGAACTACACCAAAGGGCGAATCGCTGAGTTGATCGGTGATTCCGACTAATGTCGCCGAATGATCCCCTACAGCACAGATTTTTGAAAACAATAAATACTCGTTGAGATTTGTAGCTTAAAAAGGAGATATTTTTAATATAGAATTTTTAACTTCTATTTTGGAGTTCTAAGTTTAGAGAGGGTTTTGAAGAACTTAAAGATTCAAAGGGTTTCATCTCCAAGAATTTGGGCTTGGGTCTTTTGGATTCTTCACTCTTGACTTGTTTTGAGACTTAAATCTTCATACCCATTTGAATGCAAACTCATTTTGGTATAAATTTCTATCTCTTTAGCATGTCTAGCTAAAACCTCAACTCTTGGGGTGTGATTTTGTGAATATGGGTTAGATTAGTTGTTGGGTCTTGCTTGTTGGTGGTTTATATGTTGTTTTGATGTGATTTCGTTTAGTAGTTGTGGTGGAACTTAATGAAATTGTAGTTACAAATATGATTTCACCTTTGTATTTTTGGCTTGCTCGAGAGAGAGGTCGTGAAACTAAGACTACTAAATTGATGGCCAGTGGGAGTGGGTCGACCTGAGGTTCAGCTCGAGAGAGTAAACCCTAGTTTCATTCCACACATTCAGCTCGAGAGAGTGAGTGGGCTAAGGCGGAGGTTGTTCTTCATGCAGCAAGTAGGTGTCCAAGAGGAACCTATTTGATTCTGGGTAAGTTGCTCGAGAAAGAATTTACCTCCACTATAGTCTTGCCTAGTCACAAATATTCAATGAATTTACTACCAAAAGCATGCACCCAATGATTTAGTCTATCCAGTATTCCTATCAGATCCCAAGAATCCCGTCTCCATATTAGTATCTTTCTTTATTTTCACTGTTTTCACTGATTTTTGCTTACTTGTTACAAAAACCCCATTGTTAATTGACACTTTTGTATCACCCCTTAGATTTAACATATTTATATTCGACAATGTTTATAGCTATGACTAATTAGAACTAAATTTTATTTTTTTCTATTAATTTTCAAGCCCACTCCCTTGGGACTCGACCCCAACCCTTGGTTGGGTTATTATACTATTGTACGATCGTAGACACTTGCATTGGAAGTTGTGTCTTGATTACGCTAACATCATCCCCCATAGGATGATTGTCTAGATAGACATTAGCTAGTGGATCTACTTTAGCTCAGTTTTATGGTTCTACATTGTCAAGTAGGACAACCTTTTTTTGGTGTGGGAGACACCGTTATTCCATGTTATACCTCGCATGGTCTCTATGTCGGTTAAGGATACTTCCCACAATAATGAACAAATGTTACCTTTAAAGTATATCACATGTGTTCAAAAATGATTTTACTTGCATTGATCATGATTATAATTATGTTTTCTAACTTCTTATCTTATGTGTCAACTTGGTCTTTGCATATCATGAAAATGTCCTACTTAGCATGATTTCATACTTTTATGCAGTGCTATCATACTTAGTACATTTTTGTACTAACGCATACTCTTGCACGTTGTTTTACTAATGTAAGGTCCAACGCTTGTATTCTGCATCTTCGTGACTAAGGATCTATTAGTAGAAGATTGAAGATTGGTGAGTCATTATGTTCCAAGGATCAAGCCTTTACTTCATTTATTTGTTTATATTTTAGTTTTGAACTTGATGTACGGGTTACGTCCCGATTTCTTCTTATGTACTAGATGGCTTTGAGATGATGTTTAGACTTCCGTTTTTCTCTATAAAACTTTTATATGTTGAAACTGTCTTTTAAATCTCTTGATTTCTATTATATTGTCTATGTATGCTAAGTGGCTTGTATGGGGCCTCTCGGGATTGTATACGCCATGTTACACGTAGGGGCTACTTTGGGTCGTGACAAACTTGGTATTCGGAGTACAAAATTTAGAAAGGTCCTAGGATGTCTCATAAGCCACATCGAGTAGAGTCTTGTTCATGAGTGTGAAGCGCGCCACATTTATGAATGAGATGCAATAAGATTTTTAGGAAGTTCCACTTCTTTCATTACTCTAAAGTCATGCGATAGATTGTAACTCTAGGTGTATTTCTCTCCTAAACCTATTTATGTTTTTCTGAATATGCCTACACAAAGGAATCCTGTGAGGAGGAATAGGAATGCTCGTGAAAATATGAGACAAGAGGTTCCCCAAGTGCCAGTCAACCCTTTGGCCAAGCAAGTGACTAATGATGAGTTTCGAGCCACATTTCATGCATTGGACCAAGCTATGACGGCTCAAGAGAATAGGGAAGTTGTGGCTCCCGTGAACCCAAATGTGGGTACGACGACAACAAGGGTGAGGGACTTTATTAGAATGAATCCTCTAGAATTTCATGGGTCTAACATTGAGGAAGATCCTCAAGAGTTCATTGATTAGGTGTATAAGGTATTGATGATCATAGGAGTGATGATGGTGGAAAAGGCGAAATTGGTCGCTAATCAACTTAAGGGTATTGCTCAAGTTTGGTTCAACCAATCGAAATAAGAGAGGTAGGTAGATGAGGGTCCTCTTGATTGGGAGAAATTTAAGGTTGCTTTTCTTGATAGATTTTTTCCCCTTGAGATGAGAGAGGCAAAGGTACTTGAGTTCATTAACCTTCGCCAAGGAGATATTAGTGTGAAAGAGTATGCTTTGATATTCACACAATTGTCTAAATATGCTCCCACTATGGTTGCCGATCCAAAGGCAAGGATGAATAAGTTTGTGTCAGGTGCTTCCGACTTAGTGGTCAAAGAATATCTAACCCGCCATGCTTGTTAAGGAGATGGATGTCTCCCATTTGATGGTTCATGTAAAACAAATAGAAGAAGAAAAACTTAAGGGGAAAACTAGGGATTCAAAGAGGGAAAGGAGGGATGATGGTGAGTTCTCACATTCAAGGTCCGATGGAGGTAATCGTTCTCAAGGTGAGGGTTTTAGTGAGAAAATGTGGCCCAAGTGTCGAGAGTGTGGGAGAAGACATAAAGGTGAGTGTCTAGCTGGTTCAAATGCATGTTTTGGTTGTGGTGGTTGTGGAAAGATAGATCATAAGATATGGAATTGTCCTACAGTTGTTAGGAATGAGGGAGATAATTGTCGACGGGCTCAACCCTACCCTTCCTCCAGTCCTAGTGGTGGTCGAAAACAAGATAGCTTCTATGCTTATCAGACTCAATAAGATCATGAGGGTTCCCCGGATGTGGTAGTTGGTAAGTTAAGGTCTTTTAGTTTGTGGTTATGCATTGCTTGATATTATGTGTTTCATTAGATATGGTAAGACTCCATGTATGGAGATTGTGTTTGGAGTGGTCCTTGAAATCCTTGTGGAAACTTCTTAGGTGTTTACTTGTATCAATGGTTTAGTGGTTGTTAAGACGTTGATGTTATGGTTGGGTTGAGGGAGATGGATTTGAAAAGACTAGTGGGGTTTGCTCCCAAGGGGGAGATAGCATGCTTCATGGTTGGTACGTGAGTAGAAATATGTTGGTTTCGGAAGAGTTCCTTGTTATGGTTTGGTGAGTGAAAGTTTGGAGGCTATGTGACTTCTTAGTATCCTTATCTCTTTCCTTTATCTTTGAGTCTAGCTTGAGGTCTTAGCTCCTCATGGTTCACTCTTTAGGATTCGTGTGTCTTAGTCATCCTCATGTTTCCTCATACATCATGCTCATGAAAAAACTTGATTTTGAAAAAAAAAAAGTATGATCTAGTTTAATTTATTGCTTCATGTTTATGTGCATTTGAGTATGAGTTGCATATAGAACTTATGAAAGGATGTTTTGAATATGTTTTAGCTTGGAGTTGAAGTTTCCTCCTCAGATATGTGCATTTATATGATTGCATTCATGTTGGGCTGCTAGGTCTAGTTCATATCTTCCTTATGATATTTTGAATATGTTCTAGCTTAGAGTTGAGGTTCCTCCTTGGTTATGTGCATTTTGATGAAGTTGCATTAATGATTGGGTTGTTAGTTTCTCTCCTACTCTTTTCATGCTAGTTTGAGTTCCATTCGAAGACGAATGTTCCCAAGGGAGAGATATTGTAACACCTCAGGTTTGACAAAGGCTAGAAATAGGTCAAGTGGGAAACTCACAAGCCCAAAAAGTGGACCATGGAACCCTCCACAGAGCCCAAACGGGCCGTGAAGGGGACCACAGTCCGTTAAAGGGGATCATGGTAGGTTTCCAAAACCTGCCCCATGCAAGCTTCACTTTGACAGATGCCTAGATGGCTCGTGGTGAGGTTGACGGGCCGTCAAAGTAGTCATCAAGTGGGTCAATCTGAAGGGAGTTCTTTCTTAGCCACTGGTCAAGGACCAGGGGTGTCAAAATGGCCCGTGAAGCTTCACACGGACCGTGAAGTCATCCATGAATGGTTTTCATCAAACCTAGAGTTTAGGGTCAACTTCAAACTATCATATATTTTATCACAAAATGAGTTAGGTGACACATGACCTATCAAATTAAAGTTATCTAAGTCCTCTTTCCAACACCACCAAGTTTGCCTAATTCCAAGCTCAGCGTAAAAAGTTATGCCCAAAATAGTAAAGCCATGTCAAGCAGGATTTCTTCACGACCGGTTTGACGGGCCGTGGTGCTGATGACGACCTGTTTTAAGCTTCCAGTGACCCAATTCAGCAATGTTAAGTCAGGGGTTGTAGGGTCTTTTCCTAATTGTTTTAAATCAATATGATGTCATTTTTCCTTCTACCCAAAGCAGTATATAATGATTTTAAAGCCCCAAATCACCCAAACATAGTTCATTCTATTGAATTCTCAAAAGAAAATCAAGCTCCTTCTGTCAAATATTTCTCTCTCTAGAAGTTGAAGAAGAAAGCTAGGGTTTCAAGATCAAGCCTCTTAATCCTCCATTGCTTCCAAGCTTTGGGCATTAAGGTACGATAGTTTTCATCCATAGATCCCTTTCCTCCATGGAGTTCCCAAATTCTCCAATTTTGTAAAGTTAGATTTCCTAATCAAGTTAGGGATTTCTTCAATTGTCATGGTTCTCTTCAATGTTGGTTCAATTGATTGTTTTATGACTTTTTATGATGAATTGAAGTAATTGTATGCTTTTAAGATGAAACCCCATGAACCCATGCATATCACGTCCAGAGCTTGCACCCTGGACGTGGCTGGCACTTGAGAACCATCGTTGGTCCCCAAGCGAACCCTTGGCCTGGCTCAATACTCAGCGGAAGACTTAATGAATAATATAAGAACTCAAATGCAAAACTCAACTCATAATGTCTCATTAATAAAATAGTTTAACTAAAAATAATCTGGATTACTCAAATGAACATAAGTGTTCAACTCAAAGTCTGTAAAACATCAACAAGGGAAATGGGAAAAAGACTCCTCAACTACTACTGTCTATGATGCCTCTAAGATACTATGATAGAAGTTGTGACAAGACCCACGACATGCTAACAAACTGGAAGTAAATATGGAACCCTTCGGAAGCAAGGAGGATCACCAAAGCTAACTGGGACTACAAGTGGTATCAATGGAGTGCCTATTGATGACCCTGAATACTTGTATCTGCATCATGAAAAGATGCAGGCCAAATGGCGTCAGTACATTGAATGTACGAGCATGTAAGTGAAACTCTGAAGCATAAACATAAGCTTGAACTGATAAAAAGGAAGACATACTCACCCCGTCTCAACTCAACTCAACTCAAGAATACTCAAAATCAACTCAATATGAAAGCAACGATAAAGATGTGATATGTATAAAGCCTTTAAAATAGTAGATAATAACTCAGTGTTGTTGACACCCAATTTTGGCTCTCCACATTTAACTATAATAATAATAAAAAATCTATATATATGTTATGAAATTTTTATAGGAACACGAAAAGTTTTTTTTTATTATTTATATATAACTTTTCCTTTTTATTATAAAATATATATATAACTTTTCCTTTTAATTCCTAATTTATCTTAATCGTCCGATCAAATGATCGGACGGCCCAAATTAAACAAGACGTTTTCAACCTTTGCCCAAAAAAGACTCACGGTACACTTCTTCTTTTCCAAAAGTCAGGCCTCAAACTTTCTCCTCCTTCCCCAGACGTCTGTTTCTTCTTTTCCCCAATAATTTTCCTTCCCCAAAACGTTTTCCTTCTTCCCCAGGAACCTTTCACGCCCCTCTCCCATCAATCTCTGCCAAAGAACGGCTATGAACCGCCAGAAAATGGCAATTTCCGGTGGTTTTTGGCCAGGCCCATCCACCGTCCATCAATCATATCCTCCTCATGTCAACTTTACATCTTTTCCAACTAATTTTCTGACCCAAAGCAGGCCTAGGAACCGCTGGTGCTAGCCTGAAAAGGTGAGGGACGCAAAGAACCGTTGGATTTTGGTTTTTTGTGCCCTCAATCTAATGGTTTTGAGAGTGGAAGCCTCTCCCAAAATTCGACTATAAAATCAGCCATTTGGTTCTCATTCGAATCCATCCAAGAACGACAGAAAAGAGGGACAAAAGCACACTCCAAGCATTAGGTTTCAGAATTTTTCGATCTTCTTTCATCTTTTTGTTTTCGATTTTGAATTCGAGTTTCGAGAGTAAGTTTGAAGTGGGAATCTCTTGACGTAAAAACTCTTGTTTGCTGCCAAGCACAAGGTCAGTAACTTTTTTTTAAAAATTCAGAAAATTTGGTGATTATCATGGGTGTTTAATTTTTTACATATTTGTGTTTTAATCCACCAGGATCCCTTTGTTATAGGAATAGTATCTCCATTACTGTTGATGTATTTAGGCAACATTCTTTTCTTTAAGACGGAAATAGTGACCTTTTTTATTATTATTTGTTGTACATTAATTGAAAGAGCATGTGGTGGGTCTCTCTCTATTTTAGACTATTGTGTTGGATGATATTTCTTGCTGGTCTTAACTCTAATTACCCACCAGATTAAACATGCAAATGATAGCAGTTTAGGAATTTGAGAATCCATTTCTTTACATTAGGATTTTACTGCGATATTTTAAAGTAAAGGTTTGTTCAATCCATGTTTTCTTCAGCTTTTTTGGTTCAAGTATTGAATTCATGAAATTAGATTCCATTGATTATTTCTTTGATTCCTGATTGTGAAGCACGAAGATATCTATCCTAACATTAGTCTTTGTAGTTATATGAAACGGTTCTGTTTTCACACCTACGAATCTTTGCAGTTATATGAAATGGTTCTGTTTTCACACCTACGAACCTAGGAAGATCAACACTTGATTATCTATCTACAAAATATATGAGAGCCTCACTTAGCTTACTGGCCATACTATATTGATCATTGATTCTTGACATGAAACCTAGTAATTTGTTATGATATAGGAATAACTAGTTTGTTAATCTGACTTTATCAGTGAGAATCATTTTTTGGAGTTTACCAAAGAGATGGTTAAGCAAATAGATAAGCTTTCTTTTTGTTAAATTTAGTAATCTATTGAAAGGGCTCCGAGTTCATATTATATGCATAGTCATTATATCCTAAGATCTGTGATAATATCGGGGGATTATTGGGTTAATATATGCGTTAATTGACTTAGAATAATTTGGCATTTGCAGTTCTAATTCGTTGTCTATGTTAAACCCTCCTTAGTCATATAGTTAAAATAACGTCTTAAAGTATTGACATGCCCTGTTGACATTTGAACATAGTTAAACAAACATAAGTATAAAATGGAATGACTGCCTATTTTGTCTGATGGTGTGACTGATCTTTTGTGTGCAAATTATCATTTTTCTATCGCTTAAGAGTATTGTTCTTTCCTAACAAGCTTAATGACAATATTGGTTAGATCACATGTAGTTTGAGAACTCTTTTTATTTTAAGTTCATGTTGCTTCTCTTTTAAATTTGATATTGTTGTTTGAATAGTTTCTAATCTTTCTCTCTCTTTTATTATGTTTCATCCGGAGGGTTGAGTTTCTACTTTGAAACTCGTTATTGACCTAAAAATATTAGGCCAACAGCAATTAGGATCATCGCAACGCTTGGAGTCTCGCAAATTAGGAGTCCAATATTTTTTAGCCTTCCTCTTTTCGAGTCTTAGTTATATTGTTTGGATATATTGGCTAACATTTACTTCCAAGTTTTGATATATTGTTTGTCTTTTATTTTGAAGTTTATTTCACGTGAACTAATATTATTTGTTTATGAATTTAGTTGAGACACCTTTAGAACAAATGATACAAAAGATATTTTCTTAAAAATGGGTTAACATTTTTACTTATAACATTCTTTCAGGCCTTTTAAGTTGAAAAGAGGGGGCTTATAGTTTTTAACAGTTTTCCAATTGAAGTTTTAAAAGCTTGAAATAATATTCATTTAGATATTTAAGTAGGAAAAAATAAAACTAATGAATTGGGACTTCCAAATGAATTTAGAGATACATAAAGGCTAAAAATAATTAACTTGTGGAATTATATTTATTTTTTTAAAGAAGAAATAAGTAGAGAAGTAGGCTTATATATTTAACAAAACAAACGTGACTATAGAATGAGTCCTAATAGTTAGGCCTATTTTATACTCTTTACATCACCCCTTTACAAAAAATGTATTGACTATTCTTACTTTTTGGATCAAACATTGCTAAAAAACATTTTAATCTTTTAACATGTTATTTCAAATTTTAGATATGCCAATAGGTTCAAATACAAGGTGCATACATATATATGTCATATATATAAAGGTATATATATTCTATATTTTCTCTACATAACCTATTATTATCTACTATCTCTTTAACTAATGTTATTTATTTTATTTTATAATTTATAAATACATACACTTAAATATACATATTACTTTACTACATATAATCTATCGCCAATTTATCTATACATGTAAATAAATAATAGGTTATGTAGAGAAAATATAGAATATATATGTAAATAACAAATGTATGTTTTAAACAACTTACATGTATATACTATACTTTATAATAAACATAATCTTAGATCACAAACTCTATCTAGTATTTTAACATTTAGTATCATTATTATTTATTTATTTTAATTTTTTAGGAAACTCTATTTTTATGTATTTTCATCCAAACTACATATCACATATTACTACATATTTACACTCGACTACTGTCTTATTTTATTTTTTCGCGTCTTAATAAAACGACATATTTTCATAAATTCAACATCTATGTATTTTTTACGATAACTTTACTATGATACTATCTATATTTTCCAATATATAAAAATTAGCATACCTTTAAGTACATTTATTTATTTATTTTACAATATGATAAAATACTACTATTAAATCTATTTTATAAGACATCTATATGTCGTACCTTTTATTTTACTCTTTTCTTGAACTAATCAATTAACTTATCATTGATTTTTAAAGAAAATAAATAAAAAAGTTTTCCTAATCATATTTTCCTAAATTGAGTTTAAGAACTATCTTCGGATAGGCTCTGAGGGATGCTCAACACCTTCCCCTCGAGTAACCAAAACCCTTACTCAGAATCTCACTAGTTTCGCAAATCAAAACAGAGTTTATATTTACATATTTAAAAAATGGTTTTCCTAATATTTTCCTTAAAATTTAGGTGGCGACTCTAAAACAAAACAATTTTTTCCAAAAATCAGAGTGTCAGCCATATCATGTTGTTAACTGTTTCGGCATGTTTGAAATAGGGTGCGACAAGTGTATATAAAAATACAATAATAAACTCTTTACTCTTATTTGAGAGATTCTCTAACCGATAACCATCACTATGAGCAATGTGCTGATACATCGTCTCGCCCATGCTACCAGAACTTTCCTATACATTGCCGAAGTATAGGACATCCTCAACTAAGTGGATACACTAAGCTATGCTTAAAAGCAATAAGGAATCATCTAAAACGTATGATCCTTTACCCATGTTGGCATGCATGGTTTATGAGGATTTTGAGTTGTCTGAACGCATCCCCATATCGGTGCTCAATAGTACTCCCAATAATATATAGAACTCATGCTCAATTTTTAAAAACATAACTCATCCTCAACTTGAGATAATTACTCAAAAGATTCTCTTAAAAGAGATACTGCTCAAAAACTCCTCATGAACTCGTTTAGAAATCAAGGTTCTCATCTCATTTAAAATGTAAAAATATTTACACTTGGGAATACTTAGTTCCCGTATATTCATTTTAAAACATGAAACTCAACTCTCCTCATTCACATACTCAAGTACTCAAGTCTTAAATCAAGTTTTAAAAGATTGTAAAAGATTTCTCAAAATGAGTCAAAAGAAATCCTTGAACTTTCCTCTTAACTTAACTTTAATTTGAAAATGTAAATTAAGAGATGTGATTAGGATATGCATGATATCTCAAGGATTAATGAAGATTTTAAGTGTGGATATCAAGAAGAGAATATAGGTACAATTCGAGCGAACATATGTTGACACCCAATTTTGGCCCTCCACGTTATAGATTAATCAGCGAGCTTTTGAATTCCAAATGATTTGAAATAATTAGTTTTTAAAAAGTTTTTAAAAAAAAATCAAGTTACCTTTAATTAATTTTATCATTTTTATAATTTTTTAAGTAACATATGTTTTATATAATTTTGTATATAATTAGTATATTTTATAAACATTTCAAAAATCATCTCAAAAGATTTTAATTTTAGTAAGTATTTTATTAAATTAGTTTGGTTTAAATTATGGTTATAATTTTGAATCATTAGTTTATAATTGATTTAATTATTTCATTTCGTTAAGATAAAGAAGCTCTTTAATTAATTAATATTAATTCGTCTTATTTAGGTTTTGGCCGAATTTATTAATTTAACTCAATTTGGCTATTTTTTAAAAACTCAAAGATCTAACCTCTTTTCGTACCTCACCTTAAACTCATTTGAGATCCAAAATTTGGGCCATTTTGTCACAGCCCAATTCACGTTCCAGCAACCCCTATTCTTAACAAAACTCCTAGGTCCATTCTTTTCTCCAAATTTCAGCCCACAACCTACATATCCCAGCCGACCCAACTCAAATAACCCCATACCCGGCCCATTTCTTTTGTTCAACAACTATTCCAAATAGCAAAGGCAAACGGCAGCACACAGAAATCTCACGGAGACGGACGGAAAGCAGCGGCAACAGGCAGTACGCAACTTTTTCTTGTCTTCTTCCTCAACGTCCCTTTCCGATAGTACTGTTCCAGCCATGATTCCAGTAAAAGCAGCACGCATTTTCGTCCTTGTGGCATGAGATTGAGGCACATAGCATCTCAAGGACGCTCAATCGATCGAGACCCTCCACCTCATTCCAATCCGTTTGAAATGAGGATCAATTCGATATATCCTTCCGTCCTTGGAGAGAATTTGAGAGGGAATTTTGAAATTCGTGGGCCTTGTTCTTATCCAACTTCTTAGCCCTTTTCCCAAATTCCGAACCCTAGTTTTTCCTTATAAATACCCATGTTATTTCACTGAAAAGGGGGGGGCATTTTTTTTCTAACGGATAGACAGAGAGCAACAATAGCAGGAAATAGCTATAAAAATACCTACAAAATACAGAGAAGACAATTAGTTTCGAGTCGGAGTTTCACTCTTTTATCTCGTTTGTCATCCTCCCGGTCCATTGGAATCCGTTGGTGGTGGTGGAAGTCTCTGCCAACTCGTCGTCCAGTTTGCTGCCCAGAAAGAGGTAAATTCTTTCTTAGCTTTGTTTTTGTTTAAATCCCAGCTCTTCTTTGTTCTCTATTTATGTGTCCTTAGCTTCGCTTTAGTTTTCATGTGTTAAACTTTGCTTTCGCATTTTAGTAGCTAATAATGTTTTCCTTGTTCTTACTGTTAATATTTTGTTAACTCCTTTGGTGTTATGTTTGTGTTGCTCATCTGAGATTAGTTCTAAAGGTTATTGTTTACTTTGGTTTTAGTCCTTGCATTTGTTCTTGTAAACAATAAGCATCTGGATTCGTGTTTACACATTTTATTCATAGAAATGTCAAATATATTAGTTCAGGTTCTCTGTTAAGAGTTGTTTTGAAAGTTATATTTTTTCTAGTGTTCCCTTTGGTCTGATGGTTCTGTCTATTGCTCATGTTCTTCATAGTTGGTATTTATTCAAGTTTTAATTTGTTAGTAACCTATTTTGGTATATTTTCAAGTCCATAACAGTAATTGTTGTTTCAAAATGAATTCTAAGTCTATGAATCTTCTTAGTCCCACTTCAAAATGTGCCTTTGTTTTGTTTAGATCTAATCATGTTCTTGGTGGTTGTGCCCTAACTTGTTTTTCTTTCCTTAGTGCTCTCTGTCTCTCTTGTTCGTTTGAGTTTCAATTCCTCTTTCTATCTGCTTTGATTTTAATGTTGAACATGTTCTTCGGGGTTAGCAATTTAAGACTCGGAATGATCTAGTGTTGTTTGGTAATATCTCAGTCTATCTAGTCTTGTATCTGGCAGTAATTCGCATCTTATGATTGAAATCGCGAAATGTTGTTTTCATTAGATTTGAACTACCTTGGTTACTTCTTCTTATTCTTTCTTTCTTTGTATGTTAGATCGAAGAGATTCAATGATCGATACTGTCTTATTTTGATTATCACTTCTAAGACGAAGTCAAGCCTTGTAGTAATTTTCCAGAAAAAAAGAAAAAAAAAAGGCTACTATTCATATTTTGAGAACTAAAGTAGTTTATATTGACTCATAGCTATTTCCCCTTTGTGTTGGATAAATCAGCCTGAATATGAGTTTGTTCGTTTACTTTCTCTCTTCCTCGTGTATTAGTTTATACCTGCCAATGTGTTTAGAGAAAGATTAGCTTTCTATGTGTTAACATCCATGTGTGATAGTGTCACTATTTTATTTTATTTTATTTTATGTCATTTTGTATTAGATTTTGTCCATTGCTAAAAAACGTTGCATGATTTCCTTTCCTCCAAAATGTTAAATTTCAGTTTCTGTGCTCCTCCTCTTTTATTTTATTTTATTTCTTACGTTGGTTTAATCACTATGAGCTCTTGAAGCATTTTCCTTAAATTTTTTTGTATGTTGATTAGAACATTAATCTCTTTTCTTTCTTCCCTTGCACATGTGACATTCATTTGAATCCAATGGACTCCGGGGTTCTTGCATACTCCTCTCTTTTGAGTCAACCTCATCCAAGACGTGAAAGGGAAGCTAATATTAATGGGTTAAAACCCAAACCACTGGCAGCAGCTCAATAGCAGAGTTACAACACTCCCAAAAGCTGAAAATTGGCAAAATTGGACTTAAAAGAGTCCAATTTAACCGAAGCAGTAGCAGCAGTCCCCAAAGGGACTAAAATTGAGTATTATTGGACTTTAACAAGCCCAATTTACATAGCAACGCCAGCAGCCGCTAAGCAAGAAGCAGAAATTGGGTTAAAAACCCAAAATTGACGAAGCAACAGATCGGCAATATAGTCCCAAAAAGGACTTGATATGGGCTGAAAATACAGCCGGTTTATTTATTGTCTTGTCTATATTTTCTTATTATTGTCATTGATGCCAACTTCTGTTCACTTTTTCATTAACTTAGATGAATCCTTTGGAGGTTTTTAATGGCTCTCCTATCTCGTCATTTGTTTATTTAAACATTCAAATTTTCAAAATTTCTTTTAAGTTAGGCAATCTAAGCTTCAAGACTAACTTGAGAATTATTCATATTCTTTCATAATTAGTATTAGCTTTCAAATCCACGCCTAAGTGATTGTGTTGATTATTTGACTCAAACTTGAATAGGATAAAATTGTTAAGTTTCTTAAAATAAATTAGTTGTCTTTTAATTTAACTTAGGACTTGGTATGAATGACTTAAGGATTTTCTATATTCTTTCTTAGTTGTTAAACAAGGTCCTTTAATCCATGTTTAGGAGTTTGGATTAATTGTATGTTTCAAAACTAGACTATGGGTAAAAGTTTCAAGTCAGGTTTATTCTTGAGATCTTTACAAGTATCAAAAAATTTTTATCTAAGTTTCAAACATGAACTTTTTATAAGTAACCCTTTTATTTTATTTTTTTTTATTTTTATTTTTTTTCTTATAAAATTCGCCAAACTTTTCAATCCGTCGGTCAATCGCGTGTTAGCGGATTCTCTAAGATGCCTAAACCCTTTCTTAGAGAATTATTTGAACCCTTACTCGACTCTGGCTTATTTAAAATATTTTCTTTCAAAAACTCTTTTTTAAACGGTTTCTGAATTTTCTAAAATTAAGTGGCGATTTCTAAAATTGTTATATTTTCCAAAACTTAACTAAAATTGCCAAAGTTGCGAAATCGGTTTTGAAACCTTAGTTTTCAAAATTGGGTCGTAACAACAACACGGAAAGAAGGACGGAAGGGTAGGAGACCTAACGACCTTGGCGCACTGAGTGGCGTGGGGTACCAGCCCTAAAACTACTGACTAGTGTTTGGTGCGCACAGAATGGCGTGCGGCGCCAGGCCCCAAACTACTGGCAGTAGTTCTGGCACTATGGTGACGCGCCGCCCCAAGCCCCTGCCTAGAAATTTGATGAATTGTTCTTCTCAATTCCAAGAACTAACTCATCTAGAATCGAATGAATTCCTTCAAACTCCTTTGGAAACATAAACCCAACACAATTACAATGAAATCCACACAAAATCCACCAAGAACAACACTCATTCGCAAGACCGTCACCTCAAGAACTCAACAAGACTCCATTGTTAAAGAATGAAGCCCAAAACCTCAAGAACTTCATCAAGAATCTCAATATATACAATCTCATGGAAGAATTCATAACGGAAACTCATGATTGGCGTGAGGGTGAATAAACCTAATACTTTGAAAGCTTACATAGCTCGAAAGAACTAAATTCTTGGTGAAAATCCTCAAAGCTTGCAAGAATCTTGAACATTCTTCTTTTTCTCCTCTTGAACTTCTCTCTAAAAACCGTACACTCTTTTGAAATGACTAAAACTGATTCCAATCAGTTTAGACCCCTAAAAGGGTGAAAACAAAACGTGCTAGGCTAGTGGGGTAAGGAAAAGACCAAAATATCCCTCCTTAAAATGGATAAATTTCCTTAACTAGACAGGTTGCACTCAAATAGGCATATATACTTCATCCGAACTTGGAATTTAGCAAATTTGACGGCGTTGGAAAGAGGACTCAACAACTTTCAATTTGATAACTTGGGTCACCTAAATCATCATGTTCTGAAAGTTATGGTCGTTTGAAGTTGACCCAAAACTCACCATTTAAGAGTAACTTGTACCAATTCTCAATTTAACTCTTTCTAATTTAGTCCTTTCTAAAATTAGTTCTTTCTAAGACCGAGGTGTTACAATTCATAACTCATGTTTTCTAAGTCATGATGATATAATGTGGGTCATAAACCATGAAATATGGATTTATAAAGATATGCATGTCCTTTTGAGGAGATTGATGTAATAAAGTTGAGGATGCATTGACTTTGAAAACATGATGAAACTTAAGAATTATTGAAAATAATGCATGTTCATGAAAGTATGTTTACGACTCAAGAAAGTGTATAGATGAGAGTGTCTATATGTTCTATGAAGCTTGGCCACATGACATGAATGACATCTAGATTTGCCCTCAATGCTTTTCGGGCTATTTTCCTAAATTAGGTCTTGAATAGTATGGTATCCGAATATTCCATCAATGATCATAGGCCACGATTTTAAAGCTATTTTCATTAGTATTGGGGCATTGCTAGCATGAAGTGAATGACTATGGGCCTTAAAAGCTATTATGAAAAGATCATGGACGGTGAAAGGTTTTCTCACGCATGGTCTAAGGAAATATCCTATGATAAGACAAGTGGTGACTACCCACGTATTTTAAAGGTAAGACAAGTTAAGATTAATAACTACTCGGTGGGATTTATGCTTAGCACCGAGAGAATATTGAGATGGAAGCTCCACCGAGTTGAGACCGGGGTTTCTAGTAACAATCTCCTTATCCCTTACCTATGTGCCCTCATATGATGATTTTCTAGATAGACATTAGCTAGTGGATCCACTTTAGCTCAGATTCATGGTTCTACCTTGGCAAGTAGATAGACATTAGCTAGTGGATCCACTTTAGCTCAGATTCATGGTTCTACCTTGGCAAGTAGGACAACATTTTTCAGTGTTGGACACACCAGGGTTCCATGTTATAGCTCGCATGGTGCCATGGTCTCTATGTCGGTTAAGGCTACTTCCCACAATAATGAACCAAGGTTACCTTTAAAGTATCTCACATGTTGTTCAAAGATAATTTTACTTGCATTGATCATGATTACGATTATGTTTTCTAACTTCTTATCTTATGTCTTAACTTGGTCTTTGCATATCATGAAAATGTCATTTTTAGCATGATTTCATACTTTTATGCATTGCTATCATACTTAGTACATTTTTGTACTAATGCATACTCTTGCATGTTGTTTCACTAATGTAGGGTCCGACGCTCCTATCTCGCATCTTCGTGACTAATGATCTATTAGTAGAAGATTAAATATTGATGAGTCCTCATGTTCCGAGAACCAAGCCTTTACTTCATTTATGTCTTTATATTTTAGTTTTAAACTTGATGTACGGGTTACGTCCCAATTTCTTCTTATGTACTAGATGGTTTTGAGAAGATGTTTAGACTTCCGCTTTTCTCTATAAAACTTTTTTATGTTGAAACTGTCTTTTAAATCTCTTGATTTCCTTATCTATGTATGCTAAGTGGCTACCTTGGGTCATGACAAGTATGATTCGGGACATAGCTTTATAACCTAAGTCACAATAAATGTTAATTCTTACCCCAAATAATAAGAGTAAGAAGAGGACGTGTTCACCAGTCTTTGCAAGAAAAATAAAGAGAAGATTAAAGGAGAGTCCTAGATCACAATTTTATCTAATTAAAAAGATAGAGAAGAGAGGAAATTGAAGTGGTATAATAGTGAGCAGATATGAATAGAAGGATGGACTGAAGATCAATTCAAAAAACATTCTAACTACCTCAAACTTCTGAGTAAACAACTACGACACCCCTCCACATAGGTCCTTTGGAAAGGCTCATATGGCATTGAAAGAATTGTAGTTTGAATCTCCAACACCACATTATGACCCACGCAAGCAAAATACACATCTCCTGTTATGCTGAAAAAGTTGAAAACAACTTCCAAATTAATTTTAGTAGATTAGCTATAGTCCACATCCAGTTGCATTCCCTTCTTAGCCAGGCCCCCAAGCCAATTGTAGAGTAACTAAATTAATTGTCACATACAATAGTCAAGAAGACCGTACTTAAATATATTTTTATGACTGTGGTGTCTGGGCTAGTTTTCGTGCACCTTGACTAATTTCACGAGATACTTGTCACCTCCCACCAGCAACATGTACCAAGTAACTCTATATATCAAGGCTAGGACAAAGGGGAAGAATCACCTAGTATTTTGTTTTTGTCTTTGCTGAATTTTGAAGTTGAGACCTTGGGGTTTTCAACCACTTAATTGACCACTAGACCACACCCTTGGGAGCAAGACAATTTTTAAATATTAATGGACAGAAAGTAAAATAAATAGTAGTATTAATAATTTTGGATACCTTAAGAACATGACAACAACAACCAACGACGCAACAAATATGGAATCTAAGTTGGGAAGTTAAGAGAGCACAAAATGGTCAGAGACAAATATCTTGATGAACTGTTTATGTTTCATATTTGTGCAATCGTGTTTGCACACTAAAACATGAAACTTCTTGAATGGTTTTCTCCTAGCCACCATGTGAACAACTTCAACACCAATCTCGACAATTACCTGTGGGGTACCACCAAAGCCCAAGCTTTTTCCCAAAAGCATACCGCCCCTACCACAATCAGATTAAAGAAAAAAAATAATGTGTAGATGTCATATTGTTTGCTTGTAGGGTAAGATTCTTGTATGTTTGATGGGGTGATTCTTTTGTTTCTTTTTTGGTTTTCTCCATCATTAAATATACATATATATGTATAGATAGATTGATCAGACATGATTATCTATCGTTGATAATTATTAATTTATATATTATTCTGAATTTTGTGTAAGTAGGCAATTAGTAATATTCTTCTTGTTCCTCCAAGAAAATTGAAATGGAGGGGTTGTAATTATAATTATGAAATCCAATTACACCAATACAAATATAGTGGCAATCAAAGTTCTTATGATAAGAGCAATTGGAAATGTCATGAACCCAACTATTAAAAATCTCTCTCCTTAGTTATAGTTATAAGCACAACAAAAGTGGTCAATGCCAAAAGATAAGCACTTCAAAAGTATAGTAAGTACTTTTAGCAGCTTTCTTAGCTGGTGCAGCTTCAGCAGAACAACTCGACTTTCAAATCTCACACCAACAACTTTATCAGGAAAAGTAAACATCAAGATTGATCATTACTCACCAAAAAAACACAAAAAGAAGTAAAGATTCTAACCTTCCAAAGCAAAGAAAAGTTGAAAAGGTACAGAACAATATAACCAGTAGCATTAAAATGAATAATCAAAGAAAAGTTGATGCTTCCAACTCTCTTACCCGCAGCTCTCCCACAAAAACTAAGCTTTGAAAATCATCATCAATCACAATGACAACAAAAAAAACAACTAAATATAACTTTCAAAACAAAAACACTAAAAAAGTTCAAAGAATAAAACAAATAGTAGCATTTAAAAGTGTAATGAAAGAAAACTCATCAAATACACCCCACGACTTCCCCAGAAAAATCAAACTCTACAATTCATAATTCACTAATCAGAAAGACAACAAAAAATCTGATTCTAACTTCCAAAGGAAAAAATAGAAAAACCAAAGAACAATAAAAAAAAAAGCAAGGGCAGAGCCAGGTAGGGCCGAGGGTCCATCCAAACCACCTTAAGCGAAAATTTATACTTCATGCATGGTAAAAAAAGTTATGCATATATAGTATATGTTTGAACACACCTTCTTTATGTTTTGAAACACTTCTTGAAAATCATGGCAGAAAAATCTTGGATCTGTCATGATCAATCAGGAGCATTAAAAAGAAATATCACCTACCAACTCTCACACCTACAAGCTTTCCTGGGACAATTGATCTCCGAAATTCAACATTAATCACAAAACAGACTAAAGAATCTAACATCCAAAGCAAAAAAAATAGATTTAAAAAAAAAAAGAAACTCAGACGAAATATACCTTGAGGAAAGTTTTGCAGATGCAATTTGGTACCATATGCCAGCTTGGATAAATATCTATACCGGGCCACTCCATAATTATCCCATAAACCTTAATATCATCTTTTAGTCAGCTGATCTCTACAACAACCCATCAAAAACATCAAAACAAAAAATTTCAAGAAAATATCATAGTTTGTGAATCTGAAAAAAAAAACATATGAAAAAATATAGATTTTTCAAGAAAGATGGTCATTAACAGACTTGAGACCGGATTTAGTGTGGAGATTTGAGAAGGTTACCACCATTATTGAACATTTGAGATTCAAGGTTGTGCGCAAAAATGAGGCTTGACAGATGGTAAGTGACATAAAATAGAACATGCAATGAGTAATAACACATACAAAGAAGTAGAAGGAAATTTGTGAATCTTAATATGATATTCGACACAGCGAGAGCAGGCAAAATACATGGTTGCTTAGTTGTCAATTTTTTTTCAAATAAGGGTATTTTGGTCATTGAAGTCTAATAAAAAACTGATATGTATAGGCTACGTGTCTTACTATTACTACTCAATAGACACGTAGCAGACCACAATCATACGCCGCCTAAAATTCTCTATATCACTTATCACCTATATAGTTCCCCTTATAGGTGAGTAAAAAAAAACAATTATTTTTTGCACCAGAACGTACTATATATAAGCCTCCGACCTTTCCTATGTTTTATTTTGTTTGATTAAAGCTTTTCTTTCATACAATATACATTTGGGTTTGCTTGCTATGAAAGAGTCGAGGTAACTTTGATAGTACAACTTACACATAGCTGCTAAATGATATTAGGATTTATAAATACTAGAATTTGTCTATATTACATTACATAGCTGCCAAAAGAATGTTTTGCTTATGTTAAGACACAGATCTAATTTAGTGGTTAGCATTTCTCTTTCTGTCTTTCCACCTTAAAAAAGAGGACCCATTTAATCATTTAAATGAAATTACCAGCTTACTGCATTTGTGCGTGTTTTTCTTGTGATATTGACAATAAATTGATAATCTTTACTTGTAATTGTGTGTGTTAATTTGTCTCTGTTTTGGTGACGTCGAAACAATTGTAATCGAGCTAGCCTCATCAACGTTTAGTACTTTAAGTTATATTATTTATTATTATTGAAGTAATTTCAAAATACTCTAAACATCTTTCACATTGGGCCCGTGCTGGCACTGGCCTACATCCCTAATACTATAATAAGAACTAGATTATCAACACATAAAAGTTAAAAAAAATCTTTTCAACTCATTATAATTTGGGTGACTTAAATAAAAGGTTAACTTTTTTTTTTGAACTTTAACCTCTATCTAGTAATTTTGACCAACAAAATTGTGAAACTTTTTTATAATAAAATAAATTTATATTTTAAATATATTTAACACAATATTTATTGGGCCGTGCACATGGTTACCTTTACTAGAAAGCTAGTGAATTTGGCCGCGCTATACCCTCTTTTTATGAAAATAAAATAACTTTTAAACAAGATATATATTTGAGTTTGAGTAATTGATAAATGTAAATTATTTTGTTTACTAATATTTTTTAATGTATTCAATTATATCTTTTATTTATTTTGTTATATAATACTATATACAAAGTACTTATCAAGTTTGTGAAGTATACTCTTTTGAAAATTTAATCGTCATTAATATATTTGTATGCATCTAACCCTAGTTTCTTTTATTTGAGTTTAATATTATAAAACATGAAATAAACTTTTTAAGAAATAGAACAAAAAGGAAATGATACAATCTAGTTTCTTTTTCATTTTAGTACACGTTAATTATGTGCCTTTCTTAATTATAACTTTTATTTTTCAAAGTTTTCTCTCAAAATAGAAACCATTTCCTTTCTTATTCAATTTTGATTCTTATTATTTTCATACAAAAATGATTGTGTCAATTACTACTCCTTCATTTATTTATATACTTTAATATAAAAATTTAATTGTCTTTATTTCATAACTCTCATGACTTTTGATGATCACTCCTAAATTATATTAATAGTAATGTTTATTATTATATATATATATATATTATTGTTGTTATTATTTTTATTGTTATTTTATTTTGTTACAGTATATATATACTCCAACAGAGTTTTTCTTTTTTCTCCATTCGTTTAGTATTTTTTTTCTTGATTTCTCCACTTTATGTATAACTAATTAAATTAATAAATGTTTTATTCCTTTGTAAGAACCAATCCACGTATATTAGAGAGGTGACCTTCTAATTCAGTCCATGCCAATATTAGAGAAGTGACTTTCTTATTCTACCTATGATGAATTAAAATTAAAATACCCTCTTTTGTTGTTTTAAATAATATCTCAAAACTTAAGAACAAAAGAACAATATAAAGATGAAGACAAGAAGAATATAAGACAAGAGGAACAATATGAGATAACTTTCTTTCTTTCAAGTGTACACCAAATCTTCAAGTGTATACAATATGAACCCTTATACCTCTATTTATAGTGTAACATAGAGGCATACAAAATGTTGGTCATAAACATGACATTAATCATAAATATAATGGAGGAGGTTACGGAGATGTAATGTTACAAGAATAACGGTTATAAAGGTGGAGGTTATGGAGGTTATGGTTATCTTCATAATGGAGGAAATATATGGAGATAATGGGTGAGACTAGCTTCTTGATGTAGTGGACATCCACACTATAATATTTTATAACACTCCCCCTTGGATGTCCGTAGATAATATGCCCCGTTAAAACCTTACTAGAAAAAAACCCTGTGGGAAAAAATCCTAGTGAAGGAAAAGAGTACACTAATCTTTTAATACGCTTTGAATGTTGCCTCGTTAAAAAGCTTATCAGAAAAACCCAATTGGGATAAAATCATGGTTAAGGA
>JAJOOR010007421.1:0-36260 GCA_036250505.1 Solanum acaule | reverse complement strand
GTATCGAAGTGGGTGGAAGCAGTTGCGCTCCCCAACAATGAAGGTAAAAGTGTCACCGCATTCTTGAAAAAGAATATCTTCTCCAGATTTGGTACACCCAGGGCTATTATTAGCGATGGAGGTTCTCACTTTTGTAATAAGTTGTTCAAGGCACTACTTGAAAAATATGGTGTCCGCCACAATGTATCCACTCCTTATCATCCGCAGACTAGTGGGCAAGTTGAAGTGTCCAACAGAGAAATCAAACAGATTTTGTCAAAGACTGTGAATGCTAATAGAACGGATTGGTCAAGGAAGCTTGATGATGCTCTATGGGCCTATCACACCGCATACAAGACCCCCATAGGTATGTCTCCTTACCAACTTGTATATGGGAAGTCTTGTCATCTACCGGTAGAGCTAGAGCATAAGGCGATGTGGGCAATGAAGAAGCTAAATTTGGATTGGGGCGCTGCATCTAATCAAAGAATGAATGACTTGAATATGGTTGATGAGTTTCGCCTAAAAGCTTACGAAAGTTCAGCCTTGTACAAAGAGAAAATGAAGTGGTATCATGATCAAAGAATTGAAAAGCGAGAATTTGTGGTTGGTGATCTTGTGCTTTTATTCAACTCTAGGTTGCGCTTGTTTCCAAGCAAACTCAAGTCCAAATGGACTGGGCCATTTTTTCTCACAAAAGTGCTCCCCCATAGAGCGGTTGAGCTTGAGAATAGTGAAGGAACAAGGTTCATGGTAAATGGGCAAAGGATCATGATCTATCTGGGAAATGCTGAAAGTGTGCAAGAAGTGATTGAGGCCTATAATCTTGATGAAGTCTGAGTAATCAAGAAACTTGCGTCATGCCGCGATGTTAAATCAAGCACTGCTTGGGAGGCAACCCAAGATGTACAATCTAGCCAACGATAGGTTTATGTTTTCCATTTAGTAGTTGTCTTTGTTTAATTGCGTCTCTGTATCAATTTAGATAGGTGTTTTAGTTTTTTGTTAGTGTTGGCTAGAATTAGCATAGAGTCCGTGTCTAAAAAGTGTCCAGAAAATGTAAAAAGAATAGCCTATTGGTTGCTGCATATGCAGGTACGCCATGAAAAATATGCAGAAGATGGTCTGGTGTAGAGGTCTACGGACCCCATTGACGGTCCGTCATTCTATCCACGGACCGTGGATGGTGTCCGTAGATCTCAGGTAAGCCCCTAAACTTTTCTAAGTGTAAGTGTGATCTACGGTCCTAATCTGCGGACCGTAGATCGACTCACGAACCGTAGACGGGGTCTCGTGGGTCGAAACCCTAATTCTGTCTGACCCGACCCAGACCCCTTATTTAAAACTACCCTAATTTCAAATCATTTCCACTTCCCTCCATTCACTCTCCAACCGTTTCAACCATTCCATAACCTCCCTAAATCACTCCATAACTCCCCCATAAAATCATCCCTTCCTTTCCCCCATAATTCCCACCATTCCGAATACAACTCACTCCATATTCCAAAAGAAAAGGGTCCAGTGTTGGGTTAGTAACGAAGAGGTGATTCTTTGGTCTTTCTAAGCTTAGTGTCGTCACGCAATCGCCCCACTCCTCGTTGCTTGTAAGGTAATAGACTTTCCCCTCACTTTGAATTTCGATTCATAGATTGAATATAGAAAGTCGGGAGTCGGGTCTTGACCTTGGGTAATTGTTAGATGAAATTGCATGATAAAAATTAGAAGATACAATACCCTTGGAACGATAGATAGTGATTGTGTTGCATTGTTGTATGTGATTATAAGTCTACTGAAAGTTTCGACTTAGGGTTCCAAAGTTTGTCTTAAATACTTGTTCATATGATTAATCGGAATCCTGGGAATGACAAACTAGTATGATTCAATGTTGAAATGCATGGTTAGACTAGGATATTGTTGAAAATGGTCTAAGTGTGGACTTAAAAATAAAGGAAGGCTGAAACCTGGCACAAATCGCATCCACAATACCCCGTCTACGAACCGTAGATCAATCTACGGACCATAGATTGGGTTCGTGGGTTGATGCACTTGAAAATTTCACGAAGTGTGAAACCACGGATTTGGACTATGGTTCGTAGATCAATCTATGGACCGTTCTGTACATTCGTGGTTTCCATCTGCGACCAATATTGTTGGTCCTTTTATCCACGGAAGGGTTCCATGGACCGTAGATCAGTCTACGGACCGTAAGTTCCCTCCGTGGATGATCACTGTAGCCACTGTCTGAATTTTTTGTTGGGTCTTTGTTACTATTCGTTTTTAGTTCTAAAGTTTTTTCAAATGTGTTTATAGTTAGTTTTGGTACTAATATCACTTCCAAAGGTACGATAGCACCCAAGAAGCTTGTCACCTACTCAAAGCAGGGTAAGTCGAAATCTGTTGCCCCTAGCTTCAGGTTAATCGATGAGGACACGGACACAAAAAAAGATCCAGCATACATTCCTCCCAACACAAGGACTTCTCCCACTGCACCCCGAGCCAACAGAGGCACCCCCCGGAAGGTGATTCCCAACGTAGTCACTGTCTCCCAGTTTGATGAGGAGCACACACTGATTGGGTCACCAACTAGGGCTGCTTCTAGTTCAACTACTGGGTCTGCGTCTGACTCCAAATTTGTCCATGCTTCGGGCTCTGAGTCCAGCCATGCTTCAGGGTCTGAGTCTGCTCATGCTTCGGGGGGGCCAATGCCAAGTCAGCCACGGGGTCCAGCCAGAATGAACAAGCTGCCTCATCTAATGAGGCCACTACCTCAGAGTCAGTGCCCATACCAAGGAATGAGAACCCTACTCCAGTGGCCGGTGAGCCAAATAGATGGTGTGCTGAGGGCCAATGGCAAATCTATCGGTATGCCAAGATAATTAATAACAAAGAGAAGATGGCCCGAATTGCTACAGAGGAGCGCAGAGTCCTCACAGGGAGCTTGCACACTGTCCCCGAAATCCACCAGCTTTTTAACCTTCACAAGTGTGACTGGATGGCTCGAGACCCAGGTACTTATAGTGAGGAGATGGTACGGGAGTCTACGCCTCCTATGCCGCCACTCTCCGTGGTTCGATCTCCAAGCGGTCAAAGCCCATAGCCCAGGACCCTCTCACTTCCACTATGGTCTGGGGTTGTCTGGTGGACATATCACATGCCACCATCAGCCGCTTTCTCTATGGACCCACCACGGGTCACTCTTGGTAACTAAACACAACGGAGTTTGAGTACAACTGGGACATCGTGCGGAGCGGCGCTTTCCAGAGGAATGCTGAACAGCGAGAGGCAGTAATACTATGGTTGGCTATGTACATTGCTGCAGATGGAGAATGTGCAGAGTGGGTCACTGCACCTCGGTTAGGTATCCGAAAGGCCACATTGAATTTTCTAGCCAAGTTCTTCTGGTTGTTGGTGCGTAACAGGGTGTCACCGACAAAAGTTGACAACCAACTCACATGGGACAGAGCGGTCATGGTTGCAACACTGGTAGCAGGAGTGGAGATTCACTTTGCCCGTATGCTGTTGGCAGAGATTCACGAGAGGGCATTCAAGACCTCCACTACTTACCCCTTTCGATGTTTGATCTTCCAATTGTGCAGGGACTCTGGAATGCTGATCTGGCATTGTGACAGGTTGATCCACCCAACTTGGGCTTTGGATATCGGCCTCATTCGTGATGAGGCAAATGTGGCAGCACCTCGCAGAGAGCCCCAGGTTGAGGTACCTCCCTTGGGTATTGCTCTTGCAGACATGGTGGGGAAAGCATAGGGTGGCGACCCCATTCTTTCAGAGCACACAGATACTTTCCCGGCCTCCTCTTCTCAGGTCGCTAGTATGGCTCCTAGTTCATCCCGGTCCACACCAAAGTTAGGAGCTACTGTTGTCCCGTTGGCCAGAGTACAAAAATTAGAGGCTCAGATGGCCACACTGCTGCATCACATCCAGCCGTGGATGCACAAGTCGATAGCCGAGTCCGAGGCCAGAGTGGAGCGAATGATGGAGGGCATGATGGACCGGAAGGTCCAGGCTGTTAATAAACATCTTGATGCCTTTGAATTGCGAGTCCTCGAGCCATCAACCCCGACCATAGATCTATCCTCTTTGCAGGCTGAGTTAGCCAGTCTCCGAACCGACATTGATGCCATTCTTGCCACCCCTACAGTTGAGCCTCAGGCTGCACCTACTGCACTGGCTGATGATACGGTGCTGGATGCTTTATTCAGTGGGACCGCCGAGGAGGGGCTTGAGACTACACATGACAAAGGTAAGAGGCACCGTTCTAGTCGCAGTGAGGAGGAAAAAGCTCATAAGAGACAGTGCAGGCAGGAGAAGGAGGCCAGGAAGGCTTCAATTTTAGATGAAGAGTTGCGCCAGCGGAGGGTGCATGAGAGTGTCGCAGGGGCATCAAGTTCTGCCCCAGTTATAGAGGTCCCTCCTGTTGTGAGGGACGTTGTGAGCACCATTGATGGTGCTAGGATGGATGATGTGGGCACTACTGAGGGTGACCCAACTATTGTTACAGCGGGCTCCAGGAAACTAGACCCACTCGCTCGTTCATGATTCTTCGGCGCTATGCGCCATAGGTTTGCTTTACCCAATCCACTATCTTTTACTGTTCTTTTATGCATTAGGGACAATCCCATCTATTTCTGTTGGGGGTGGGGTAAATGGATTGTGTGTGATAGGGTGAAGTCTGAGTAACCCAACTCATAAATCCTCTTTTGGGGTTTTCTTGCCTGTGTTCTTTTTCCCCAAGAGACTGTTTAATTTCTGTTGAACCGACATGTGTTAGGATTATATGTATAGAAGCATGAAAAATAATGAAGCATGATGGCTTATGAAAAATATACCCGTCCAAATTGTGTGATGTGTGCTAGAATTGGTAGGCTAAGACAAGTTGAATGTGTTGGCTCGGAGTATGACATAATAATGAATCAACTTGATGGCATGACTTAAACTGAAACTTGAATTAGGTAATCTGATAATCTGATAATGAAACTATGTGCCAAGTGTGTGTGAGAATAGTGATTGTTCAAATAGTTTTTGTGCAAAACTAGAACTTGCCCGGTTAGTCCGGCTAAGACAATTCATTCTAGAAGCTAAGAGGTGATCACAGGCCCTTATTTTGATAAGTCCACAAATTGCCTAAATGAAAGATCCAACCAAATGAAATAAATGCTCCCTCTGATCCAAATGCTTTGAGCCTAAAAGTAGATCATTTCTTTCTAAACTCCAAACTCACCGTCCCATAAATATACTATGTTGGCCCTGGTCCCTCCTTGGACATGTGCACATCGACTTAGGTCAAAAGCCTAAGTTGAGGGTGGCTAATGAAAAAGGTAACTTCAATCTTAGCCCTGACTCGACATTGTGTATTGTGCACCTCAACCAAGGGAAAATCCATAAGTTGAGAGTGGCTATGAAAGAGGAAACCGAAAGAAAAATGGGTATGAAAAGAGTTTGATGTTGAGAAAAGAGACGAATGGATGTGATTTGTTGAAAGATAAAGAAAAAATATAAAACGAAAGAAAGAGATAAAAGTGAAAAATAAAAAGATCTACAAAACCTAAAGTCACATCCATGGTTGAAGAAAATCAAGTAAAAGAAGGTAAAATGGTAGGATGACAAAAATAGGGCAGAAAGAGGTTGAAAGCCTAGTGTAATGTCAAGGAGGGCAGAAAGTCACTAAGAAGAACCCAAATGTACCACACCTGACCCTGAGCCTACGTTACAAGCCAAGAAAGTCCTATAGTGATCCTAGAGTCTAATTTGGGCAGTCTAAGCAGTGAAAATAAGGGCAAGCATATGGT
This sequence comes from Solanum acaule, assembly GCA_036250505.1. NCBI lineage: Eukaryota > Viridiplantae > Streptophyta > Magnoliopsida > Solanales > Solanaceae > Solanum > Solanum acaule. The sequence continues at coordinate 30,474 of JAJOOR010007421.1, read as the reverse complement.
ATTGAGCACTAACTGTACTTGAAGTTGTTTCTGAGTGTGAGTGTTGAATGAATCCTTGTACTCAAAGTCATAGTCATTGTGTGAAAGAAAAGGGATTTCGTTTGAAGTAAGGGCACTAGTTGCATTGTCGAAAAGTTGGAACTTTGGTGATAGTAAAATAATGTATGTTGTGTGTTAGTTGGTCGATCGTTTCCATGGTTTGATCCACGTGAATTAGCTTGTCGAGTCTAAGAGAACAAATTTTGCACCCGAAAAGTGAGTGGGATAGAGAGCCATGTGATTGCTTGTGATTGAAATGCCTACTTCTATACAAGTGTCATTTAGAATCTTAGTGCGTCGCTTGAGGACAAACAACTAATTTAAGTTGAGGGTGTTGATATACCGTGAGTTTACGGTGTTTCTAATACATTTCACTTACAAGTTGTGTGTGTCTAGGGCCTTTTTGTATTGGTTTTTATATGTTTTTATCATATTTTGCAGGAAAGATGTTCAGGCGCGAAATTAAAGAGACAGGTGAAAGAAATGCAGAAAAGGGCATCTATGGTGGTGATCTACGGACCGTAGGTCCATTGACGCTCCGTAGATGGTGATCGTAGATCAACAGCTAAGGCATGGAAGGCAAATCAGGGAAATCTGACCAAGTGCGGAACCACGGTGACCATTGACGGTCCATAGATTGATCTACGGACCGTACTGTTGATCCGTAGATTGATACTGCGAGGGTTCCAGTACCTGATTTTTGAAGAGTCCAAGTATGGAGCTACGGAGAGGGACTGACGGACCGTAGATCGATCTACGGTCCATACTGCAATTCCGTCGTTTGTTTCAGAGAATCTGATTTTTGGAAGCTGAGATATTTTCCAAGTCTTGGCTGACGGAAGGGACTCACGGACCGTAGATCCATTGACGGTCCATGAGTCAGTCTCGTGGAATGAAGACGTGTGCCTGTGACAAACTTTCCTTATTTTGTTTCCCTTTTAATTTAGGACTTGTTTTATATAAATAGGGCATGTAAACCTCATTTTTGGGGGTTAGACATTATTGTTCTATTCTAGTTCTTGACTTGGGAGATTAACTTGCAACTTTAGCAATTATTAATTTCCTAAGATTGGTTTGAAGATTTTTTGAGTTGCAGTTGAAGTTGAATTTCTGGGTTTATTATTCTTCTTACGTAAGTTCATAATTCTTTCATCTAAAACAATGAATTGTGTTCATATGATTATGGGTAACTAAACTCCACAACTAGGTTTGTGGGAACCATGAGCGATTAACAAAGTATGAATAGTAAATAAGCAATTCTCGAATACTGTGGTGCATGCGTTGATAATTCTTTCGTTTAGAAGTCTTTTTAGCGGTTGCAAACGTTAGAACTCGCCTTGTTGCTACTTGCTGGACCAAGGAGGTAATCAACAAGAAAAGAATTATCAACATATATTTAGTGTGATTCTATCTAATAGGCTAGTGTCGATTGATGCGAAGTAATAACTAAGTCGAACATCGATTATGATGTCTAATATGAGGTAAAGGTAAAGGTTAGTAAATTATACACACGTAGCCGGACCAAGGTGTGGGGTGAAATTCTCTAGATGTCAGACCAAGGATTTAGAGATACCTAACTTATCACTTTGCATGTAGTACACTAGGAAATGATTGTTATTACTAGGATTACTGTGTTATGAGCTTGTAGGGAACACGTATACCCTAGTTAATTCTCTCATCTTGATAATAACCAGAATTGACTTTTGATTACTTATTATTTATTGAATTCTTACAATTTGTTTCACAAAACCCCCCCTTTAATTACTTGTTTTTGGAATTAATTTGACTAATTGAATATAATTGTTAGTTAAAGTAAAGTTTAAACCATTTTCCTCGTGGGATCGACCCCAACCTACAAGTTGGGTTTTTTACTTGATAACGATCGCTTATACTTCTTTAGGGAGGCGTAATTTGAGCATATAAACTATGCTTGTAATTATGATGATATCCTTTATGTTATGATGAATTGTGCATGGTTTGTCTTATGAGCTAGATTCTCCAACTATTTCAAAGATGATGTTCAAAAAGTGGCATAAAGCATGGTTTCAAACAAAATGTCCCTTTTATGCATGTTTTAAGGATTTTCTTGCATGGCTTCCATACTTAGTACATTTTGTGCTAACCCATATTTCTACATTTTCTGTAAGTGTAGACTTTGGAGATATTGGATTTCATCTTCGTGGTTAGGACTCTAGTAGATCAAGAAGAAGAAGATTGGTGAGTCCTCATAGTATTCGAGGACTTGACCACATGTCATTTATGTCTTCCTTTTATGTTTTAGATTTATGTAAGGTCCGTGTCCCTAAGAATGTATTTAAGAGTTTTAATTGTAATGTTATAGATGGTCTGAGACATAGTGTCATAGACTCTCTCATTTTATAAAGACTTCGATTGTTAAAAAAGTTTTAAATTTTCCGCATTTTTCCTATGTTCTTATGTCATGATATGCTAAGGGCTTGTATGAGACCCCTTTGGGGTCAAGTACGCTGTGTCACGTCTAGGGAGTAGTCTCGGGTTGTGACAGGTTTGACCAATGGACCGTCGGTCTTGCCGTCATTGATGTTGGCAGTTATTTTTTTAGGGGCTTTTGGGTCTCTTCCTAATTATTCTAGCCTAATATTATGTTGTTTCACCCTTCACTAAAACCCCTATATAAGTGTTTTTAACCCCACTATTCCCCAATTGAAATCACTCTCTCAAATTTAAAAAAGAAGAGAAATCTTCCTCTCAAATATTTCTCTCTCTAGAAAGCTTGAAGAAGAAGGGTTCAATCTAGGGTTTCAAGTCAAGTCTCCTAATACTCCATTGAACTTAAGCAATTGGAATTGAGGTATGATGGTTTTCATCCATGGATCCCATTCCACCATTGAGTTCCCAACTTCCCCAATTTTTAAAGTTAGAAATCCCCAATTAAGTTAGGGTTTTTCTTCTATGTTATGGGTTTTCTTAATTATTGATTTAATAAATTAATTTATGATCTCTTATACATGAATTAAGTTAATCTCATGTTTTCATGATGATTCCCCATGAACGCATGTAATTCCCATGTTTTTCCAAGGTATGATCATATGATGTGGGTTTTGGATTATGAAAGAAGAGTTTATGAAATCAAGCATGTTCTCATGAAATTTATGTAAATGTTTTAAGGATGCTTTGAGAGTGAAGTATTAATGATATTGTTATTGTTGTGTTATTGAAAGGACTTCTGATATACACATGAAAGCATGATTGTGAAAGGTTTTCTCACATAATAAGGGTTCTTAATGTTGAAAGGTCTTCTCACCTAAAATGAACCAATGTTAATGAGCTATTCTAATGTTGAGGCAAGAGGATATTACCCATGCTCTCTAATTGAAAGACAAGAGATGATTACCAATGTCACATGATGTAAGGACAAGAGGGGATTAGCCATGTTCCTTTAATAGCTAAGATGAATATGCTTAAGAACTATTCCGTGGAAGTTAAGCAAAGTACCGAGTGGGAAAGTGGAGATTACCCGTGTCCCATAAACTATGTGCCAACAATGGATTGTCTAGATAGACATTAGCTAGTTGATCCACGTAGGCTAGAAGTTCATGGTCCTTACCTTGGCAAGTAGGATAACCCTTTTTGGTGTGGGAGATACTGGATTTCATGTTGATAGCTCACATGGTCTTATATGTCAGTTAAGGCTACTTCCTAGAAGCAAGCTATGATGCACTAAAGTTACTTCAAGAAGTATCATGCATATGTTTAAAGATGATGTTCACTTACATTGATCATGTTTTACGATTTATGTTTAGTAACATTCAAGATTCATGTTTTAGCTTGATCATTGCATGCTCATGAAAATGTCCCTTTTTAGCATGACTTTATATGATTTTATGCAAAGCTATCATACTTGGTACATTTTTGTACTAATGCATATTGTTGCCTACATTTCCCATATGTATGGTCTGATAGTCAGGTTCCCAGTTTCGTGGCTAGAGTCATTTGAGAAGATTCTAAGCTTTGGTGAGTCTTCATTTTTCGAGGAGTGGACATTTATTGTTTTCATTCTTTCCGTACTTTCAGTTTTGGAAACATGATGTACGGGCTACTCCTAGATTCATTCTTATGTACTAGATGACTTTGAGACAATGTTTAGATTTCTGCTTTTCTCTATAAAACTCTTACATGTTGAAACTGTCTTTTAATCTCTTTATTTTATGTCTTGTATGATGAAAGCTAAGTGGCTTGTATGAGGCCTCTCAAGGTCTTATACACCATGTTATGCCTAGGGGCTTCCTTGGGTCGTGACATGTATGACTTTCTATGGTCTGACTGGTCAATCATAGACCAAGTACTAGGTCCATGAAATCACCTATCCATTCGATGAAACTATTGTACGACTTTTACGTCTCCCTACGGTCCGTAGATACTTAGCATAAAATCAAACTTTACCTCTTAACATTTTACTAAGTCTAGGACCTACGTACGAACAATTAGCTAGTGAAGGCTTTCTAAATCATTGGCTACTTAGTGAATGAATCTTGAACTAAGTGATTCATTGAATAAAATAGAGAAATACTCCATGCATATCACTATGTTCCAGTGAAAATCAAAATCCTTTGACACCTTATGACCATGCGTCCTGAATTCTTTTAGTCAAGTGCTCTAAGATTTCCCTGTTAAAATCTTATTGAAGCGGCCTCCACTTCGCACTTAGTGCGGTGAATTCATCAGGAATAATTTTCATACTCTAACGAAGTAGTTTACGAACTTCATTAAGAGAAATTAATCTCATCATCCTTTACAACAAAGTATCGGTAAATCTATCAAGAGTATTCCTACACACTCCAATCGAAATCGATTTATAGACTTATTAAGAGAATATATTCTCATCCTTCTCTTTAGTAGGAATATCAAAAAAATTTATCAAGAGTTTTCTTACTAACTCCAACCGAGATCGGTCTTATAAATTTATTAAGAGAAAAGAATCTCAATCATGCACATCTACTTATTTCATTTTATTTGAAAATGGGAATTTTATTGATGTGCTTCATAATTGTAACTTTATTTGTTTTTCCCTTTGAACCCAAGATTATATCATTAGGTAGGGTTACCATAAAGTACAATTAATTTACAACAGGCTTTATTCCTATCCCATTACAAGTTTCCACCACTAACTCTTTACCTAACCCTTTAGACAAAGGATCCGCTAAATTAAATCTAGACTTCACATATTGAAGCGATATCACGCCTTCCTCCAATAATCTCCTCACATGATTGTGTCTAAGACAAACTTGTCTCGACTTGCCATTGTAACAATCACTTGAAGCCCAAAATATAGCAGCTTGATTATGCAGCCAATCAACTTCTTCTCCAGTAGAAGACATAGCTATAAATTCTGACTCCATGGTTGAGTGAGTAATACATGTCTGCTTCTTTGATTTCCAAGAGATCCCTGCTTCAACCAAAGTGAAAATCCAAGCAGTAATAGATTTAGAGTCATTCGGATCAGAATTCCAAGTAGCATCGCTATAGCCTTCAAAAATAGCTGGAAAGGTAGAATAATGTAGGCCAACATTAATCGTACCCTTTAGGTATCTTAAAACACGAATTAAGGCATTCCAATGTTCAACTCCAGGATTACTAGTGAACTTGCTCAAAGTTCCTAATGCGTACCCAATATCCGGCGTGGTACAATGCATGACATACATAAGACTCCCAACAATCTGAGAATATGTCAATTGATCAAGAACATCACTAGAGTTCTGCATTAGTTTGATGGTAGGATCAAATGGTGTATGAGTAGGTTTGTCGTCAAAGTGACCAAACCTTTTTAGAACTTTCTCAACATATCTTGATTGAGTAAGAGTCAAGCCAGACGCTGATCTTATGACCTCGGCTGTGAAAAGTTTTGCTCTTTCTTCCTTAGTAAGTTTATATAATTTGCCGAAACGTAGCTTTCATTCATATATAAAATTCGGAAAATAGTCAGACTAAACGAAAAAAAAAAGTCAGGCTTTCCCCAAAATTACATCAGCTTCTCCAACATCTTTCATTTCAAATTGAAAAGCTAGAAAATATTTTGTTTCTTTGACTCTTAAGATCAACATATCATCTACATAAAGAAATATTATAACACCATATTTTTCTTGAAATTTGCTAAATATGCAAATATCACCCCCATTGATTGAGTAGCTATTAGAAATCATTGCTCTTTTAAATTTCTCATTCCATTATTTTAGAGCTTGTTTTAATCCATAAAGAGATTTGAGAAGCTTACAAACTTTGTGTTCTTGAATAGAAACGACTAATACTTCTAGTTGTTTCATGTAAACTTCTTCATCTAGATCTCCATTGAGAAATGCTGTCTTCACATCCATTTGATGTATTATCATACTATGAATTGCGGCTAAAGCAATCAAGAGTCGAATAGAAGTCATTCGAGCTACAGGTGCAAAGGTATCAAAACAATTAATATCTTTCAATTGAGTAAAACCTTTTGCTACCAAACGAGCTTTGAACTTATCCAAGGTACCATCATCTTTCAATTTTTTTTCTAAAGATCCATCTACAACCAATAGACTTACATCCAGGAGGGAGGTCTGATAAAATCCATGTATTATTTGACATAATAGAGTGCATTTCATCATCAATAGCTTCACGCCAGAAAGGAGCGTCTGAAGACACTGCTTCAGCATAACTTTCAGGACCCTTTTCAACTAAATAGACTTGAAAATTAGGTCCAAAGTCTCTTAGTTTGGCTGATCTTGCACTACGTCTTTGTTGACTTTCTTCCAAAGGCTCAACTATTTTCCTTTTAAGAGGAGATATAGTTGAACTTGTATCTTGTTCCAAAGATTCTTTTTTCTTAGGAAATATATGCTCAAAAAAGTTAGCATGCAACGATTCAATAATTGTGTGAGGGCTTGGGGTCTCAAGATTCAAAAATATATATGCCTTACTGGTTTGTGAATAACCAATAAACATACAATCTACTCCTATATAGCCAATATTAGTCAAATGTTGATCTGGTAATCTAACATGAGCCAAACAACCCCATACTTAAAATAATTTATATTTGGCTTTTGATTCTTCCAAAGTTCATATGGAGATGAATCTTGTTTCTTGGAAGGAATTCAATTCAAAATATGACATGCAGAAAATAAGGCTTCAGTCCACAAATTGTCAGTGATACTAGATCCATAAAGCATAGAGTTAACCATTTCGATGAAAGTTCTATTTTTTCTTTCTGCTACACCATTATAAGATATAGTCAATTGTTTCTCAATTCCTTCTTTTTCAAAAAAATCAATAAAATTTGATTTTAAATATTCTCCACCTCTGTCAGATCTAATTGTTTTAATCTTCAAACTCAATTTATTTTCAACTTCTGCTTTATATGTTATAAAAATCTCAAATGCCTCATCTTTTGTTTTTAATGGAAAGACATATGTATACCTTGAGTAATAGTCAATGAAAATGATAAAATATCTCTTTCCATGACATGATAAACAATCCGTCTCACAAATGTCAGTGTGGATTAACTCCAAAAGTGTGGATATCCTTTCAACAGACTTAAAAGGTTTCTTTGTTATTTTACATTTACTATATGTAATACACTTAGAAACATGATCCTTTCCACAGTCTTTAATTAATCCATTTTCACCATAAGTTGAATGGATCTAAACTCACATGACCAAGACGTTCATGCCATAAATCTAAAGACTCCACAACATTAGCAGAAATATTTTCATTTTCAATATTGAGTTTAAATATTCCATTTGTAGAATAACCTTTTCCAACAAACATGTCTTGTTTAGACAAAATAAATTTATCTTCCTCAAAAATCATTTTAAAACCTTGCTTCGACAGAAGTGTACCTGACACCAAGTTCTTTCGAATATTAGAAACATGCAATATGTCTATCAATGTGACCATCTTTTCAAAAGTGAATTTTAGTTCAACAGTTCCTTTTCCCACAACCTTATAGCAGAGGATGAGTTTCCCATATGCAAAACTTTATCGCCCCCCACTAATTCATAGGTCGTGAAAGAATTTCGATTACCTGATAAATGACAAGTTGGGCCAGTGTCTATCAACCATTCCACTTGATCTCCAGCTACAAATGCTTCTGTGACCATTGCCACAAGGTCTTTTTATTTTGTTGTTATTTGCCTTTTCTTTCTTCTTTTCAGCCTTAAAAATCTTACAATCACGTGCATAGTGACCAATTTTATGAAAATGATAACATTCATTCGACTTAGAAGTACGCTTGCAATTCATACTCTTTTTTGACGTCAAAAATTTATTATTGTCAGGTTCCTTCTTGGTCGATTTTTCTTAAACAACATGAGCTTTCATGATAGGTTCTTTCAAGATGTTATTGTCACGATATCATGTCTCTTGTTCATGCTGCAATAATTGTTTAAGAGTCAAATCTTCCTTCTTGTGTAAGAGTTTGCTTCTGTATTCCTTCCAAGATGGAGGAAGTATTGAGACAATAGCACCAACATGAAAGTTCACATCAAGAGCAATTCCAGATATAGCAATTTTATTACCTATAAGTTGAGATTCTTGCACTTGTTCAATGATTGACCTGTCATCAACCATTTTGAACTCCATATAATTTGAAACAAGAAATTTCTTTGAACTCGCCTCTTCTGCTAAATTGATAGCTTTAAGAGTATCCCAAATCTCCTTAGCAAAATTGCACTTAAGATAATATTGATCATAATATTTATTGGACATTCCTCCAAGAATATAATTCTTACATAAGTAATCATCATCTTGCCATTTGGTAATTTGTTCTTTAATTAAAGTAGCATCGTCCGTTGCTACCTCATAACTGGGAGCCTTAGGACAAGGTTTATGATAAACATATGCCAACTTTAATCGTCTTACAAAGAATTCCATATTTGCACGCCATCTAGAAAAGTCTTTGCCATCAAATATTTCAAAATTAGGATTAGGCAAATTTAGAACACTGTTTATTATTGATGTGGATGCCATTGAGACAACTATCTTCAAATTGTTAGAACAACTAAACAAGAATGATAAAAATACAAGGAATCCAAAACAAAACTTTCTTGGCTTAGAGGCACGTTCATACGTTTCTTGAAGATAGTTGGAGTCTCTCCCACGAGCAATCAGAAGAATAAATAACAACTCTATCTTTGGGATTCAACTAAGCCACAAAACAAGTAGCATTCAAGAATGTTGCTCTTCTATTCTTGAATTGAAAATTTCACCTTTTGATTAATGTCTCACAAATGTTTTTTTCAAGGGAAAGTAGTTTTTTTGAATGCTTATCTTTTCAACCAAAAGTAACTCAATTTATAGGACAAAAGTTTTGCAAGAAAAAGACTTGTAATTAAATAGAATTTATTATAGGTTCATGAATTGAAAATAAAACTTATCTTTCAAAAAATCCATAACGTAGAATTAAAATGCCTCTTTCAAAATCCTATAACGTAGAATTAAACAAAAATGAATGTTACAACTCACATTCATGTATTTTGTATATTTCAAAACTTTTAACGGATGCATTTGTTTCAAAATTAATTGAAACACTAACTCTTACATATTCATCATTAGATAGTTCATATGTTTGGATTTAGATAAAATGTTGTTTATATTGTATGATCAACCAGTTAATTAGCATCCTCATTTAGTTCGTTGACAACTTTATCTTTATCATTATATTTTAGTTATCCCCTCCATCGTAATCATAATCATGTTCATTAGTGCCTCCACCTTGATCGTGATAATGTTCAATTAGCACCTCCATCATGTTCTTCATCATTCCTTGTATCATTATGTACTGAAGATTTTGACCAGAAAAGGTTGGGCATATATGTAAATTTTATCACAACCATAGATAAATAACTTAGCATAATGCCTTATTCGAAGGTGTGGCATAAAACTTTAGAATTTATATTAACAGCAATCTCAAAAGAGTTATGATCATCAAAACAACAATCTCAAAGATTAAAAATCTAAGTGAAGCAATCTGTATAATTATGGGTGGCAACCCAAGGGAAAATGCCTAGCATGGGTCGATCCCCATTGGTATAGAAGGGTGGTAGCTCAAGGGCAAAAGCCTAGCATGGGCCAATCCCAATTGGTATAAGAGGGTGGCAGCTTAGGGGAGAAAGCCTAGCATGGGCCGATCCCAATTGTGGAATTATCAGGACATCATCCCAGGGGTTAAAATGCCTAGCATGGGTCATCCTCTTCTACCGCTGATCAGCTGGTCATTTGTATCATATGTCTTATAAATATTATAATGCAAAGAAAAGTAAAGAAAAGAATGTAACATATACGATTCCACAAGTATAAGCAAAAGTGGTCTCTAATCCTTATCTATTGGCATTTTGTTTCACTTGAGCTCTCATTTTAACATATGGTTGTATTATGCCTTACATATTCAGTACATTCTTTCGTACTGACGTCCCTTATTGGGGACGCTGCATTTCATGTTGCAGGTACATGTACTCAACTAGTAGATCTCCCCAATAGAACCACATGATACTCAGCTATTGTTGGTGAGCTCCAGGTTGATTCATGGCTTTGCCGAGTCTTTACTATGTGTATTTCATAGTGATACAGTCATGGATTCCAGTAGAGGCTTTGTAGACATTGTAAAACTATTATCTGAATTCATAGTTTCACTTGTCACATGTATCGGTTCAGCTAGTCAACATGTGTTGTATATGAAGCTTCTCATTAGTAAATATATCTGCATAGTAGTAGTTTACTTTCTCATCATGGGTGAATTGTAAAACATGTGTTCATATGGTACTTGTTCGCCTCACCTAGGGTTGGGGTGTGACATAAACATTCACTCATTACTCGGAAAAAACAAGCTCATTCATGCTAATCAAGAATTTCTTTCTCTAAAATACACGATCCAATGGATATAAGGGACTACAATAATTTCTATCCCTACAAGCACTCTACATTTGACGCACTAACAGACTGTTTGGCCATGCGATATGGAGTCATGATATGATATCATAATATGAAATCATGAGATGAAGTTGAAGTTTTGTTTTGACATGCGATATGAAATTTTTGTGTTGTATATTTTCTCATAAACATAAAAATACCATATGTTGTAAAACTATTAAAATAACCCCAATTGTTTATTCAATCTTATCAAATAAATAATTTATAAAATCACATAATAAATTATTACAAAGCTATTTGTTCTCCACTTAATTATCTGTTTCATCTAACTTTTATTGAACTTAATTTGTAGTGTACTAGTATTTAATATAATCCTCTCACATAGTACATACAATCTTCTCACGTTGAACTTGAATTTCTTGATCATATGACCAATAAGACGAACCAAAGTTGTTACTTTGAGCCATTTGTTGGTTAATATCATTCGCAACTATATATTCATGCTCATAGACCATAAATATTTCATCACTCCTTTGGTATTCTCACAAATAATTATGTAGCACTGTAAAAGTTATGACAATTTTCACTTGTATGTCAATATCATATGGTTCATGCCTTGTTTCACATGTGTGGAATTACATATTTTCAATGCATTAATCTCGTACTAAAATCAAACATATTGGAAGTAGTGATTATCAAACATACATCACCAATTTTTTCTTTTTTCATATTAAATTACTTTAAACATTTTTATATGTAGCCGAAAGAGAAGTTCTTTTATTATGAAAAACCAAAAAAGTATTACTCCCTCTGATCTTATTTATATTCATCAAATCAATTCCTACTTTATCATTTATATTCACCAAATTTAAAGCAATAATTTTTTTTATGTTGGTGAGAATATTAATTTTTTAAAAGTAATGATGTGATTATTAATTTAATAACATATGAAATAAATGGTTAGTAGATATAAATGAGGGGTTGTTTAAACAAAATATAAACTTGTGGGTCAACTTTTGTATTTAAAAAATCCCAAATCATAATTTTTTGGAGAATATGGTATTCCATCTCATGATATGAAATCATGAGATGGAATCAGCGTGAAATCGCATATCAAAACCTGATTCCATCTCACGATTCCATAACGTGATATGGTATCACATGGTCAAACGCCTACTAAGTATCAGCTACGATATTTGCATTTACTTGTCTATGGTATTTCTCTGTGTCCATTTTCACATAAAACACTTTATCAAAGACCACTATTTGATTTGATTCGGGTAAGATGGAATCTTTAGATACAGACTTGCTGAGAGATGTCATAGAGAAGGTTTGTATGATTTTGGATAGACTCTTGATAGCCCAAAGTCAACAAGAGTTATGCAGACTGGCGAGTCTGAGCCTTAATATTTATGGAGGGTGATCATGTTTAGCTTTAAGTGTCACCCATGAAGGGTGTGAGGAGGTTCGAGAAGAAGGGAAAGCTTATCTTTAGATTCATTGGACTTTTTGAGATTTTGAGCTGAGCAGGAGAGGTTTCCTATAAGTTGGCCTTGCCACCTAGCTTGCCAGCGTTGCATTCTTTGTTTCACGTCTCTATGCTTTTGAAATACGTGTCCGATGAGTTCCATGTGCTTTCACTTAATTCAATATCGTTAGGTCCTAACTTGTCATTTAAGGAGGAGCCTATAACCATCTTGGATATGAAGGTTTAAAATCATAGGACAAAGGAGATTGCTTCAGTGAAGGTGCAGTGGAGCACCATTCAGTGGGGGAGGCGACTAGGAAGAAATAGTCTGATTTGCATGCCAAATATCCCCAACTTTTCAAGGATTTAGGTACTTTTTTTTTATTTTATGTTCGAGGACGAACATTGGTTTTATTGTTGGATTATATAATGACCTAAAAATCCATTTTTATGAATTTTAAAATAAAATTACCATTTTACCCTTCCTGATATTGACCCCGGGCTAATTCTGATTGGTTTGTGAATTTTCTTGTTGGCTTTGAGTAAAAAGTCATGAATTATGAAGTTTTTTTGGGTTTTAAAAGGCTAAAGTTGTTAAAAAGTGATTTTCGGTGTCTTTTATACTATCGAGTGTCGAAATGGAATTTCATCGATTCCATATGTGAAAATTGGTCTAAGAGAGTGTTAGTTTCATATTTAGAGTCTTTTTGAGGATTTGAGGTCCTAAGTTGAAAATTTGTGGAATTTTAGCAGTTGGGTTGAGTTTGTCAATATTTAGTGTTCGGATGGTCGATTTGGAATACCAAGAGTACCATTGAATTGAGGGAATGATATTAGTTCTAAGTGAGATCTTAATTGAATTTTCAGAGGTCATGAGTTTGATTTAGCGTTTTTAGGCATTATGTTCATTTCTTGTGACTTTCATGGATTTTGGGTTAAAGAGACATCGAATTCGTGTTTCAGTGGTTCCATTGAGTCTAGAACATCGAGTTTAGTCAAGTTACATATTTGTTTTGTATTTACGGGGTTTTGAATGAATCTAGAGGGTCCAATTGATGATTTTTAAGCTGTGCATTGCTAGTGTTTGCATGCCTTATTTTCGTGAAGGATTGTTGCTTTTGCGACCTTCGTTTAGCGAGGACCGACCACGTTTGTGAGGGGTCATGTGGTCTTACTGTCACGACCCGAGCTTACATCCTCGACGTGGTCAGCACTCGAGAACCATTCATGTCCCCAAGCGAACCCTCATTCTAGTTAACTACAAGCAAGAGAAAAACTCAAGCATACACAAATGTCAAACTGAAAGAAACGTTGCACGACAGTTTTCTAAATCTCAAAACTCTATCAATATACTGATTATGAAACATAAGTTTTAAATAAAACAATTGTAACAGAAAGACTCACCAAAACATTCTATCTATGAAGCCTCTACTGTATATAGATAAGTGCTAGGACAAGACTCACAAAACCTCAAAAAGCTACTACTATCTAGTCATAAAAATTGGAATCATTCGGCAGCAAGGAGGCCTCACTCAAAACCTGACGAGTAAATGAAGTGATCTCAACGGAACTCCTGTTGAGGATCCTAAGTACATGAATCTGCATCTTAAAAACATGCAGGTTGAATAACATAATTACGTTGAACGTACGAGTATGTAATAAAGTTGAATAACAAATAACTGAACTAAAAGTCTGAAGGTAACTCAACTATAAAATAGTATAAATCATGATAAAAATAAATTAAGCTCTTACTGTAAGGTTGCAATAATAGAAAATACTGAACTCAAATATATAAATAAAAATATACTTTACTTTATTTGGGAATTTCTCTAACCAACAACCATAACCATAAGCCTCATAGTGATACAATGTCTTGCCTACGCTTCCAGAACTGTCCTATACCTTGCAGGGATATAGAACATCTCAACTAAGGGGGTCCACCAGGCTCTGCTCAAAAGCAATAAGAAGTCGTCTAAAAAGTATGATCATTTTTCCGTTTTGCTACATGATTTATAAGGAGTGTGAGTTGTTTGAACTCATCCCCATATTAGTGCTCAATACTGCTCCTAATAAATAGAAGTACTCATGCTCAAATGTATAAAACATAATCTTTCTAAATTTAGGCAAATTGCTCAAAATATCCTCTTAAATGAGGTAATTGTTGTGAAATATCTCTAACTTACTAACTCATTTAGAAATCAGAATTTCTCTTTTCTCAAAGTAAAAAGTGATACATTCGGGAACACTTAGTTCTCTTATACTCTTATCAAATCATGTTTAAAACTCTTTCTCAAAACTCATCTTTTCTTTCTCAGAAAATCAGTATAAGACAAAAATGTTTTCTTTAAAATATTCTCAAAAATTATAACTCAAAGTAGGGTTCATGTTGAAATATATACATTAACAAATCAATTCAAGGATCTCAATGGCAATATAGAAAACACAATACTCAGAAATCAAGAAGTCAGAACCCAACGATATTACTTATTCAAGAATACTCCAAATACAAAATAAAACCCTACATTACTTTTTTACTAAATTTAGAAAGATTTAAGGCTTGAGGACGAACTCAGTCCATCACTATGATAGCCTTACATACTTGACTATGAAGCTATTAGGCTGAAAACTTTGATGGGGTCTTGATTTTTCATGAGCCCGAGTAAGAACACTACCTTTCTTGGATGAAATCTTTGGTCTTAGAAACTTGGTGCTTGATTTTGATAAAATAAATTCTTTTATGGAGTTTCTAGAGTTGAAGAACTTGAAAAAACCTTCGGTGGAAGGCTTCTCTTTGTATATCTAATTTTTTGACCGGAAGGTTTTAGGGTTCTCGATGGAGAAGAGGAACCCTAGGTGATTTTAGAGAGAAATTTTGGTGACTTGAATGTTGAGATTGATGATTATGAGAGGAAAACTAGTTAGTTGAGTGATATACTTAGTTAGAACACCCAAAAACGACTTAGAATATGGCTAAAAGTCTTCAGAAAGGACCAAATTAACCTTAGAACATGTGCAGGAAATTTCTGAAAAAAATCACTCTACAACTCGTGGAATACTATACCATACGTAGTGCCAGTCATAGAACATCAATGGCCTGATAGGGTTTTACTAAAATAGGCATAACTTTTTACTCCAAACTCGAAATAAGGCAACCTTGGTGGCATTGGAAAGATGACTCATATACCTTTAATTTGATAGGTTAGAAGCTACATTATTCTTTATATTTTCAAAGATATGATCATTTGAAGTTCACCTAAGTTGAATCTTATATCAAAACTCAATCGGTAAAGAAGCTTTCAACTCAACTTTTGTGCTAGGGGATTCTAGTGATCTTAATTCATATTCAAATCCATTCTCACCTTAAATAATTTACCTTAACACGTAAGTACACTTTAAGAATTACCCGCTATGATCGTATACGCAAATGAAAAATTGTTCGGGCCTTAGGTTTAAAATTTCTGGGGTATTACAATATCTCCCCCTTGGAATCATTCTTCCTCGAATGATGGCTGAACTAAACATTGGAGGGAAAGGATTTAATGTTATTATCCTACAGTAAATCTCATCCCAAGAATACTGCTCTTTACCACCGCATTCAACAAAGCTTCTAGTTCTAATCAAGGAGCTACTAATGCATCATGCATTCATCCACATGTTATCAACACCACATTAAAGCCTAGAACTATAACCACTCCATGGACTCCTACTAACCAATCATTCTAAGAATTCCTTATTATCTCATCACCTCTATCAACTAAAATTTCACATGTAACTACCAAGAAACCGACTAATTATCCTCATCTAACTATTACTCATCATAAAACCTCATATCCTTCTTTCTCCACATTTATAACCTTAGATGGAATAAGCGCACCACCACTACCACAATAAGAAACATTAATCATGTCCTATGCATCACCACACAAATACAATCAACGACATTACTCTCAAAACTAAAAAGGATCATTGAAAGAGCTTTAGGGTGAAGATCGTAAGCACGATTCATTCGAGAATTCTGATTTAAGAATATTTGTGACATAACATTATGAATAGGTTCATATCATAAATTTGCGAGATTGAGCATACTTTGAGACATGAGTACTTATATGAATAGGTTCATATCATTAGGCTGATATTCATAACTTTATGAAGTAAGATTGAGATGAATTGGCTAATGGCTTTACCCCTCATTCTTGGAAATGAGCATAGATACGAATGTGTCTGATATTTATGAGTGTCACACCCTCTTTTTTTTACGACACTTATAGGGTTTGAAAAGGTTTTTCTAAACAAAGTGACGTTTTGATAAAGGATTATTTAATTACATAGTCGCCACTTGGAATTGAGTTTTGGTGTTTCAAGTCACCTTATTGAAATCCCTAATCAAAAGGAAGTTTTGACTCTATTTATTAACGGTCTGCAAATTAGAAATTTGGGTAAGGAATCCTATTGACCTAGGGGAAGGTATTACGCATCGCTCGAATCTCGTGGTTCTAGCACGATCGCTTTATTAACTTATACTTGGCTTAAACTAATTTTTTCGAATAAATGTGTTATTGATTATGCCTATGATTCACTTTAGATTTGTTGAACTTTTATTAATCTTATCCAAGACACAATGTTGCGACCTTAATTTTGACATAGTCGATCAAGGCGCATAATTTAAAGTGCAACAAACAATTTTATTTAATTTCTACATCAAAAAATTAAATTATATTAAAATATCAATCTTATTCTTAAAAAATAATGTGTACGCATTAAATTAAACATAATAATTTCTTCTATGTTTTCAAACAAAGATAATGTTAAGTTAATTTTTTAAAACTAATCAAATCTTGAATTCGTTTAAATATAAACATGTATGTGTTTTCTTGAATATGAAAAATTGAATTATCTACACATTCTTATCACTTTTTATTTATTTTTAAAACACATAATAGTATAGTTTAGTTGTTTATTTTAAATTCATGAGCACACAAAAATTACTAGATTAGCATGAAAACAACATCATAAATCATATACTTAAAAAAAGATTATGTAAAAGCACGCAAATTTATTCAAATAAAATAGAGTAAAGTCAAAAGATGGACCTTTACAAATTTGAATCTTGAATTTTCATAAATATTTTCTTGAATAAAGAACCGCAGAATGAAAACTCGAACATGAACCCAAACTTGATCTCCCCAATTATCAAACTCTTTTTTTTTTTAAAAAGGTAGATAAAAGAAGACCTTTTTTTCTTGTTTGTACGTGTATTCTTGTGTTTATTATTTAATGAGTGATTGATGATTTCTTATGCGTATTGATTTTGATGAGTAGGGAATATATACACATCTAGTTGATAGGAATTAGTATCAATGTAGGATTAGATTTTTAGAGTTTGGATAATTTTTTTGAGTTTGATTTAAAATAGGAGAGAAGGTTTTATGGGATTTGGGATTAGTTTTGGGAAGAAATTCGAAAAGGATTAGGAATATTTTTTAGGAAGATATTTTCCCTTTTTTTTTTCTTGCCTTTCTTTTCTCTTTCTTTTTACACGTTTTCTTTCTCCCTTTTATTTCTTTTTTTCCGTCCTTTCTCTTCCCCGGTACATTATTTTCTTCCTCTTTTTTTTTTTTTTTTTGTTTCTTTCTTATTTTCTTCTATTTTCACATTGTTTAAAAAAAAAATATCAAAAATAATTAACTAACTTAAATTACAAAGTTATTAATATCTACTTAAAATATATATCTTTTAGGTTTTATTTATTTTACAATAAATATGATATTAAAACAAAACTTATCCTTAAAAGTGATTCTAATTTTGTAGTTTTCAACTCTTTTATAATAAATATACTAAGAAGATGTAAAATTTTAAATAATTTAATTTTAACCTATGGGATATAATTCGAGCACTAAAATGGTGTAGAATCTTTGGTTCGGTAAAAAATTAGGTGTTTACAGCATGCCTCTCTTTGCTTGAGAACATGCGGAGTTCTCAAGCAAAGAAGTGAACAATGTGACTGATTTTTGACCTATCCATTTATTCAAATTGGAAGGTAAATAAAAGAAGCGTGAATTTGTCTTAATTTTGGGTAACCTATATATCTCGAGTTACTGGATAATCAAGTCATGTGTAGTTACTGTGGATAGAGATGAAGGATATTCAAGTGAGGTCCTCTCAAGGTTTCGGTCCGTGGCTCCTGCTATTACATCAGAAAGAAAAAAATGCAAAATCATATCTACTCTTCTTGTCTTCATTCGTTTACTTCAGATCCTCCATTTCGATTCTCAATGATCACCTCACCTTCTTTAGGTGGTTACTTTGATCTCAAAGTTTGATCTTGTAGTTAATATTTGAGACGTGAACTTGAACTTGGCCGAGTCATTGCCGCTTACCCCAAGGAGAATTAGTAGAATATTTCTAACTGTATGTTTCCTTAATCAGAGACTAAGAATACGACACTTGAGACGTTAGGCCGTTGTATGTGTCAAAGCTAAATCTAACAGACTTCAAGATTGAACATTCTTCTCAGCTTTAATTAGGAAATTTCATTCTTGAATATTGAGTTTGCGGCTTTAAAAAAAAAAAAAAAGACACTACACAAAGACAAACAAAACGAACAAAAAATTTCCTCCCCAATTTGCACTAGGAAAATTTAGTGATTTATTAGTAAAATTATAAACTAACTACGTAAAATAAAAATACAATAATAAAAATAATTAACCTAGATTCTAACATAACAAGAATTACATTTTCAATAATTCCATCGGGATGTTGTACCATCTGAAGACATGAAAAATAAAACAGGGGTTATTGTACCCTAAAATGAAACCAGGGATGATGTATCTTGTGAAGGCATGAAAAATGGGATTTTTCTTTTAATAATTTATTTTTGAAGGCATGAAAAATAAAATAGAGGTTTTTGTTCTCCAAAATGCAACCAGGGGTTATTGTGCCCAGTGAATACATTAAAATAAAATAGAGGTTATTGTGCCTAAAATGCAACCAAGGAATGTTGTACCCTATGAAGGCATGAAAAAATAATACAGATGTTTTTGTTCTCAAAAGTGCAACCAGGGGTTATTGTGCCCTGTGAAGACATGAAAATAAAATAGAGGTTATTCTACTCTGAAATGCAACCAAGGAATGTCCTACCATGTGAAGGCATGAAAAAATAAACTAGGGGTTACTGTGCCCTAAAATGCAACCAGGGATTGTAGTACCCTATGAAGGCATGAAAAATAAAATAGGGGGTTTTGCGCCCTATAATGCAACCAGGGATTGTTGGACCCTATGAAGGCATGAAAATGAAATAAGGGTTTTGTTTCCTATAATGCAACCATGGATTGTTGTACCCTGTGAATGCATGAAAATAAAATAGGGTTTATTGTGCCTTAAAATGCAACCAGTACCCTATGAAGGAATGAAAAATAAAATAGGGGTTATTGTGCCCTTAAAAATGCAACCAGGGATTGTAGTACCTTGTGAAGGCATGAAAATTAAATAGGGGTTATTGTGCCCTAAAATGCATCTAGGGAATGTTGTATCATGTGAAGGCATGAAAATAAAATAGAGGTTTTTGTTCCCTAAAATGCAACCAGGAAATATGGTACCCTGTGAAGATATGAAAAATAAAATAGTGGATTTTGTGCCCTATAATGGAACCAGGGATTGTTGTACCCTGTGAAGGCATGAAAATGAAAATAGGGATTATTGTACCCTAAAATGCACCCAGGAAATATTGTACTCTATGAAGGCATGAAAATGAAAATAAGGTTTTTACCCCCTAAAAATGCAACTAAGGATTGTAGTACCCTGTGAAGAATGAGGGTAATTCTTTTTTATAATTATTATTACTAATTTCTTTATTTTTTATGGTTAAAAAGATATACCCGAGTTTTGAAACTAAGAGATTTTAAAATTGAATTACCTTTTTTTTCGTAGATAGGGGTCTCTACTTCCTGAAATAACAAGTGGGAATGATATAATCTCATATAAGAGAAAATACCTGAAAACTTAACTTTGTAGCGCTAGACTTTTCACGAACTGTTGTTGCGTGATATCCTTGTTCATGTTGGATCAAAGAAAAAATTTGTGAGTTTTTTGAAGTGGTGTTTGGTTTGTGAGCGAAAATTATCCTTCACGTCCGCTCAAACATCTGTATAATTGACTTTATCGGTGGTTGAGAAAATTGCTCCGGCCTCCATCTTTGATAACCAACTTAATTATTTTCATATGGTACCATATCGCTACGACATAACCATTGGCCTTCCTCTTTGACAACCAGATTAATTATATTCATCCGGTGCCATATTGTGTCTATGGCATAACCATTTTTATTCTCAAATTAGATCCTTGCTTCAATGAGCTTCTTCTACCCCTTCATCAGATAATGTTTTACTCTTTGGTCGTTGCACTCATCAAGGTTTATCATAAACAGTTCTATGTTAGTGTTGTTTCTGTCAAATGATCCTTGATCCATACTATTGAGAAATCGTAGTAAATTTTACGATCTTTCTATACTTTCTCATTTGAAGTGCCATTATACAGAAAAGGAGTCAATGAGTGATTTTGAAAAGGAATAAAAATTGATAAAAGAAAAGAAATGAATAGAGTTATGATTAGACAAATGTGTATCTTTCAATGAAAAGAGGGGAAAACTTATCTGGAGGTGTGTATTGACTTTAATCAATAATGACATGCATCCTGAGCTGGAATTTTGACCCGTCAGAGTTGTCTAAATCTCAAAATAAGCCATCCCCCTTCAATCTGAAAATAAATTCTCTACATTGTTCTTTTTTATGCCGAGATAGGAAAAATCTTCATTCGATCAATGGTCCCTTCACAGATATTCACCAAACGGTCACTATTGTCATCATCTCATGGTGCCGTGAGGTTTTCACCTATAAGACTTGTACTCTATTTTCTCTCAGCTTACCATCGCCTCAAGGTGCCCCATGAGGGTTTTAACCTATAAGACTCTCTCATTTTATTTTTCTCAACTTGCTATCACCCTAGATGCCCATGAGGGTTTTCACTATAAGACTCTCTCATTTTGTTTCTCTCGACTTGCCATCGCCTCAAGGTGCCCATGAGGGTTTTCACCTATAAGACTCTCTTAATTTATTTTTCTTTTTCTTATATATTTTTCAACCTATATTTCTTGGCACGTCGAACATGACATTCTCAAAGATTGATCAAAAATATCTTAATGGGACAAAGAAGGATAAGAGAAATTACAAGGGTATTACAACTTTGGAACCCATTTCAATACAAATATGCCTCAATTTCTTTGAGTATTGGATAGTATTATTTTATTTTTTAATAAAATAAAATAAAATATATTCCGCAGTTTTGGAATGTCAGAAGTATTTTTTTTTTTGGTTGGTCCGAACCCCAAGAGAGGGCTACCTACGTATCCTCTTAGGAATCAGGTCTAACGTAGTTCGGTAAGATCAAAGATTTATTTTTCCTTTTATGAAAGTTATTTTAAAAAGAAAAATGTTGAAGGGTTAAGAGAGATATATCAATTCATGATTGAGCATGTCTTGACTTTGGTTGGTACCAACAATTAACAATATGCATAGGAATTAACTTCAACTACTCTACGACAAATATGTGGTCAACCTCAGAAGTAATTCCTATAGTTTCAGAAGGTACTTCAAACATACTTAAGTATTCATGAGATCTATTCATCTTGCATCAATTAAGGGAGTAAAATTACTCATATCCTATGTTTCAAGTGATCTTACCACAAATAAAGTCCTAATTCACACACAATATAGATGTATCTATATTTAGGACATTTGAAAGTCACTCACGCTCAAAAATATGTACAATGCATGAAATTGAGATACCATATGCTTGGCCGTCATGTAAGTATCCACTAATGTGAGAACATTGAGAATGAGATCAAGTAGGACTTGTTATTGGCTTGTAATGTAGGATTAAGAAAAGGTAGGATATTCATTTTGGGATAAAGTAACTATTTCCTCCTTAAACTTTTCACTATGCTCTCAAATATTTCTTCATTTTCGCACTTGATGTTTTTTTGCTTGGGAGCTTGTCTTCATTTATTTTCTTCTCATTATATTTTCATTTTCCCTCCCTTTTGTTGGGGTTTTTTTTCTTCATTTTTTTTTGTCTTTGTTGCTTGTCTATGTAATTTATTTATTTTTACATTCACATATTTGACATTTTTGCTTTGTCACCCAACTTAGATTGCGTAAATATTGGATAGTGCGCTCAAGGAGGTAGAACTAAAGGACAATGCATTTACACACTCAATACGATATAGGTTAAGATGTGGTTGTTCAAATAAGGTTTTAGGCTCAAAATAGGAGTTATAGGGATAATGTCACCTCTCGAGTTTACACCCAGGACATGGGCGGCACTCGAGAACCATTGTTGGACCCAAGCGAACCATTGGCTTGGCTCAACTCTCAGCGGAAGACTTACTCAATGATATATGAACTCAAAATTAAAGTTTCTCAAAAAGCCTCAAAACAGATTACTCAGAATATTTAGAAAAAGCATTCAACTTGCCAAAAGAGGCAACTCAAGTCTTAAACATTTAACAATGGAAATGAACAGACTCCTCAAAAACACTAATGTCTATGAAGCCTCTAACACACTATGATGGAAGTCAGGACAAGACTCACGACATCGTAATAAAACTAAAAATTAAATGGGAATCCTCCGGAAGCAAGGAGGCTCACCAAAGCAACTCTGGAACTGCAAGTGGTAACAACGATGCGCTTGTTAATGACCCTGAACTCCTGTATTTGCATCATAAAATATACATGCCAAATGGCATTAGTACATGGAATGTACGAGCATGCAAGGGGAACTCTAAAGCATATACATAAGCTTGAACTGATAAAAAGGAAGAACATACTCACCTCATCTCAACTTAGGGATACTCAAAGATACTCAAACTTAGAAATACTCAACTCATTTCAATATATAAAAGCAACAATAAAGATGCATTATAAAGAAATATTTTAGAAAAGTAGATAGTACTCAATGCATTCAAAAATACATTAATAAACTCTCTTACTCTTATTTGAGAGATTCTCTAACTGACAACCATCACTATGAGCTATGTGATGATACAGTGTCTCGCCTACACTGCCATAATTATCCTATACCTTGCCAGAGTATAAAACAACCTCAACTAAGTGGATCCACTAAGCTATGCTTAAAAAGCAATAAGGAATCATCTAAAAAATATGACCCTTTTTACCCATGTTGGTTACAGGGTTTATGAGGACTTCGAGTTGTCTGAACTCGTCCCCATATCGTTGCTCAATACTACTCCCAATAATATAACTCATGCTCATATGTTTAAAAACATTTACTTATCCTCATACTTTGAGATTATTACTCAAAAGATTTTCTGAAAAGTGGTTATGCTCAAAAACTCCTCATGAACTCATTTGGAAATAAAAGTTTCCTCTCATTTTACATGTAAAACATTTACTCTTGGGAATACTTAGTTCCCATATATTCATTTTGAAAAACGAAACTCAACTCTCCTCATCCCCATACTCAAGTGCTCTAGTCTTAAAACAAATTTGAAAAGTTTGCAAAAGACTTCTCAAATGACTTAAAAGAACTCCCTAGAACTTTACTTTTAACTCTATCTTAACTTTGAAAATGTGAATTCAAGAATTATGATTTGGATACCGATTTTTCAATGATTAGATATAGTTTGGATAGTTATAATCAAGAAGAGAGTAAGGATACGTTTTAAAAGAACTTAGATGAAACAAACGACGAAAAAGGAGCGGGGGGAAGCGACCCTGGTGCGGGGCGCCAATCCCTAGCGTGTTGTGCCTGCAGTGCGCTAAACAAATGCTTGAACTTCTCCTTTTTCTCCTCTTGAACTTCTCTCAAGAACCCTAAGCGTGTTTAGGTATTGTGAAAACTAATCCAAATTAGTTTAGACCCCTATTTGGGTAACCAAAATGTGTAAACTTAGTGGGAGAAAGGAAAAGACCGAATCACCCCTCCTTAATTCAGATGAATTTCCTTAGAAAACTCGGTGGAGTTGAAAAGAAGGACTCAATGATATTTCATTTGATATCTCATAGGCCACCTAACTCATCATGTGCTGAAAGTTATGGTTGTTTGAAGTTGACAAAAAGCACACAATGGAAGTCTAACTTGCACAAATCTTAATTTAGCTCTTTCCAATCTAACTCTTTCTAAAATTAGCTCATTCTAAGACTGAGGTGTTATAGATAACATGTTATTTGGTAGGCTTCAAAGGCACAATCGGATCAAACAAAGCCTACAATCATTTCCCAAATCAAATGCTGCTCAAAATTTCACCTCAACAAACATTCGGGGAAAGTTCTAGATCAACAAAACAATTTCATTGAATATTATATCCAAAGATCACCACACTTAACACCCCGTATCCGAAAACAGACCGAACCAACAGATTTCTAGAAGTTGCAGGTGCAACCCACGAACCGTAGGGTGACCCACTGTCCGTCCTGGTGGTCCGTGGATGACCACCTGCTGCCCTCCCTAGAACCTGTCTCTGAAGTCGATCGATGGACTAATAGGACGGACCGTGGGTCAGTCCACGGACCGTCGATCAGTCCTGTCGGTGGCTTCAACAGATTTTAAGTCAGGGGTCATTTGGTCTTTTCCTCATGCGTTGGACCCCTAAACTACGTGGTTTTGGTTAGTTTTAGCCTAGAAACTAAATTAAAACTTACCTTAATAAATTATTCACCAAAAAATCACCAAACTTAGAGCAAAATAGAGGAGAAAGTCGAGCAGCCCTAGTTCAAGAATGCAGTTAGTTTTCGTTAGTTCTAGCCCCGAAATCGAAAGATTTCTCCATGAATTCGGTCACTAGGTATGTGGGATTTCACTAGTGGGTTCCTTTCACCCATTAGGTTCCTAGAATTCAATCAGATTCTTGATTCCCTTCATATTATCAAAACCTAGGGTTTCTAAAATTTCAGCAGATTATTATGAATTAGGTACTTTAATGTTCCTAATCAAATGATCATGATTTTAGTATTGTTTTCTGTAGATTCTTTCACAAATTCAGAACCCTAGCTATGTAGTTCTTTTAGTTCATGAATTACACATGCTAGGTCAGTTATTTCAGATATATAAGCCTCATATTTGAATGTCTCATTATATGTGCATTAATGTTGCATTTTCAGTTAGCATGTCAGTAATTTGAGCTATCCAGTATTACAGAAATTCAGTCATAAATTTTTAATTACCTAATCAATTGGGAGAAGCTTAATAGCGAGTGGACTAGGGTCACTTACCCTCAAATCCCATAACTACGTGCCCTGTAGGTTGTAAGTCCCCCTTGTGGGCATCATTTTAGTGATCACGCCAGTCATGCCTCTATACCTCTGGCAGGGTATATTGGGTCCTCTCGATGGGGTGTATACATCGGACTCCACATTTAGCTCATGTGGTTTTATGTCGGTTATTAGTAGATCCCTTACAGTTAGATTCTATTGCATTGACCATGTTATCAGTTACAGTCAGATCTCAATCTCAACATGTTATAAACTTTGTCATTGCATTCAGTTAGTTCATGTTCAATATTTTCAGTATAGCATCATGCTTATCTATATCATTGCTCAGTTATATGCTTTGTTCAGTTATGTTATTGTTCAACTTCACTCTATCATGCATGCTCAATACCTTTCAAGTATTGACGCATACTCTGCGGTACATCTTCTCGTGATGTAGGTTCAGGTTCTCAGCTTCCAAATCATGCATAGATCAGTTTCTGATCTTCAGCTCAGCAGTATCAGTGGTTAGTCCTCATTCTCCGAGGACGACATACATGTTTCCTTTTATTTTAGTCTTAGTTTCAGTTTTATCTAGATTTAGCTGGGGCATGTCCCAACATTTCTAGTCAGTAGAGGCTTTATTTCATACATAGTTAGATTCATCTTTAGCATTTGAGTTTGACTTTTCAGTTGTTGTTAAACTCTCAGTTTTTATATTTTCAGATAGTTTATGGGTATTCCCTATCATTTCAGTTTATCTTATAATTTAGCTTCCGTATACTATTTTCTTACTTCAATTTATTTAGTATGCTTATGATATGCCATCATAATTAGTTTGGGGTCACTCGTGATCCTAGGTTCCGTGTCCACGCCTTGGGGGTAGCTTCGGGGAATGACATTTAACCTTCATTTTAAGCAAAAGAATTTCTCAAGTGTCACATAAGTATAATTAAGAGGTACCAAGAGAATCTATTTGTTACAATCGGGTAGGTTCCATCTATCATGTCAAATAGTTTAATATATTTTTTTCTCATGCACACTCCTTAGTATGTTAGTATTAAAAAAGTAAAAAAAAAAAATTCTTTATTATTATTATTTTTAATTAAAATAAAAATTATTTATTTTAAGCAATGCCTCACCCATAGAGAGATGGATATGTATTTCACAGAGGTGAGGAGAATTAAGTGTGCGTAGTTCGCAAAACTTGAAACATGATGTGTTTTTTTGAAAGACTAAGAACTTTTGTTTTTAATTAGAATAAAAAAAAACTTTTCCTATTTTTTGAGAATGAGGATTACATTTTTTTTGTTTTTTTTGTTTTTTTTGTGAACCTTAAATCACTGAAATCGATTAGGATTGTCTGCATATTGATCAATGTGAGAATAAGGTATGCGTAGTTCGTTAAATTTGAAATATGAAGTAAATAATTATTTTTTACAAATTTTAGATTTTGGTGTAAGAAAAATATTTATGTTTTTGAATTTTTTAATAAACATATTTTTTTATTTTGATTTTTGAATAAATATCAATAAACTCTAGGAAGGATGCCTACATATCTCATTAAGGAGAGGATCATTAAGGAGAGGATCAGGTGTGCGTAGTTCCTAAAATATAATTATTTTCTTGAATTTGGAATTTTCGTAAAGGTAAAATATTAGTTTTCTTGATTTTTTGAATGAAGGTTTAATTTTTTTTATATTGATTTTCTAATCAACATCACCGAACCCAAGGAAGGATGTCTACGTATCTCATCAAGGTGAAAATCATGCATGTGTAGTTCTTGAAACTTAATGTATGAAGTAAATCAAAAAATAAATTTTTTTGAAAGAAAAAAAGTATTTTGATTTTTGAATAAAGATCACCGAACCTAGGAAGGATGCCTACGTATCTCATCAAGGTGAGAATCAGATATGTGTATTCTTGAAACTTGAAGTATGAAGTAATTAAAAAAATAATTGTTTTTTTGAAATTTTATTGAAAAAAAATATTTTTTGATTTTTGAAGAAAGATCACCGAACACTAGGAAGGATGCCTACGTATCTCATCAAGGTGAGAATCAAGTGTGCGTACTTCATATAGCTTAAAATATGATTGACCTGTTGGAAAACTTGTTTTATGATGGAATATACTATTGCAAAAAGATAAGAACCGTACTATTTGAGGTTTAGCTAAAAATAAGTATAGTTAGTAAAACAAAAAACATACGAAGATTATATCTATTTGTTTAACTAATTTACCTTCAAGACAATCAACATGCAAATCAAGCTTTCCAATCAATATGTTATATACCACAGTCATGAACATGTTGGTCTAAAAGATGATTTTTGTTTTAGATATGCCTGACCATTATGTAGAGCAAGACTAAGTCGAATGTACATGATGGAAACAATGCGGAGTTCACTAGAGATATCATGTATGCATTTAAGTTCTATGAAGGTTAAACCTGATGTCGAAAGGTATCTAGACTGATTGTAAAATGAGTGGACAACTCGAGTCGGGGAGTAGCAACGTACCGGTAGCAATGCTTTCCAACTTTTTGCGTGGGTGCTCCCCATCCTAAACATGTGTGAAAAATCCTTCATCATGGACCAAAGATCCACTGACTATCTTGACACAAGTGGGGTGTGCTGTCGCAATTCTTGTAATGATATTATTAAAGACTAATAGGGTACACAAGAGAAAATATTTATATCACATTTCGACAATATCAAAGTAATAAAAAAACAAACATGTAACACATTACGTCTACACATATGTAATATTCTATAATATAATAATAAAAAATCCAAGTATAAGTCAAAACAATCAAACCTCGAATTCTGGTTATCCCCACAGAGTCTCCATCTGCCACACCCATTTTTTACCACACTTATAGGGTTTGAAAAGGTTTTTTCAAATAAAGTAACGTTATTATAAATGATTATTTATTTATAGAGTCGCCACTCAGAATTGAGTTTTGGTGTTCCAAGTCACCTTATTGAAATCCCTAATAAAAAGGAAGTTTTGACTGTATTAATTAATGGTCTACGAATTAGAAACTTGGGTAAGGAATTATGTTGACCAAGGCGAAGATATTAGGCATCTCTCGAATTCCTTGGTTCTAGAACGATCGCTTTTTAAATTTATACATAGCTTAAAATATATTTTTCGAATAAATGTGTTATTGATTATGCCTATGATTCACTTTAGATTTGTTGAACTTTCATTAATCTTACCCAAGACACAATGTTGCGACCTTAATCTTGACATAGTCGATTAAGACACATAATTAAAAGTGCGACTACCAATTTTATTTAACTTCTACATCAAAAAATTAAATTATATTAAAATATCAATCTTATTCTTAAAAAATGATGTGTACGCATTAAATTAAACATAATATTATTTTCTAAGTTTTCGAACAAAGATAATGTTAAGTTAATTTTTTAAAACTAATCAAATCTTGAATTCGTTTAAATATAAACATGTATGTGTTTCTTGAATATGAAAAATTGATTTATCTACATATTCTTATCGCTTTTTATTTATTTTTAAAACACAATATAGTATAGTTGAGTTTTTTTTTTTTTTAAATTATGAGCGCACAAAAATTACTAGATTAGCATGAAAACAACATCATATATCATATACATCACCATAAAGCAACTCATCATCCTAAAAAGGATTTCATTCTTACCATAACGACTCTTATCATACGAGAACTACACCACCATACAACATTTTCAATGTAATGCTTCCAACCTCATAGGTCACACATAGCCATGATTGGCATCACAATACGATTTCCAAATCTACCTTCATATATCTATACTCATATAGTCATCATATCATAATAAGCATTAAAACTCACCTTTTCTTCCCTCGATCCTTGCACATCACCCCTTCCAAGTAATCACATCTAGAAGACCACCGGACAAGGGAAAATAAGAGAGAGAGAGATCATATGGAGTTAAGCTCTACGGCACGACACAAGAGTAATGAAGAAAGTGAAACTTCTATCATCCTATAGCCTCTCGCTCATAGATATGTCGCGACTCACACCGATAAACAAGACTCTACTAGACATGGCTCATGAGATGTTGAATCATAAGACCATTTTCATAACCTTATGCTTTGATACCAAGTTTGTAACAACCTGAGAGCACCCCCTAGTCGTTACCGGGATATTCGACCTCTCAGAGGTCTTATACAGGCCCTTAGCATTCTTCATAGCATTTATCATAGAAAAATAGCGGAAAATTTAAAACTTTCATAATATAACACAAGACTTAAAAGTTACCTCATTAAAACCTTTAATACAAAATCGGAATACTACGTCTCAAGGTAGCCATCTTAAAACATGACTACAACACAATAGGGACACAACCCTTATAATACTAAAGAAACTACTATCTAGTACATTGAACTTAAGGAAACTCTTTGACATAAAGGTCCTTGAATCTTTAAGGACACACCCGAACTTGGGAATAGTAAGCCAAGCTCATCACTTCTAAGAAAAGTCCTTTAGCCACCACCACCTACACTTGGTGTAAAAAGATGAAGAAGAATGGTGTTAATACAAGAATGCACTAAGTATGATAACCATGCAAAAACATGCTTTTAAAAGGACATTTAGTTGGAAGCCATGCATCATGCCTTTTTAGAGAAACTTCAAGAACATTTAGCTCCATAGGAACAACATAAGTACACATACATCATCATACACATGGAAACCATTCATAATAGCACATAGAGCCACTTATAACATTTTAGGCACATTCAATGCATACAATACATTACCTTCCTCTTTATCTTAACTCCTTTCCTCAAGCAACCCTTAGGGAATAC
>JAJOOR010007420.1:0-39847 GCA_036250505.1 Solanum acaule | reverse complement strand
TATTCAGAATTAGCATAAAAAGGTAACAACAATAATATTTTTGCAAGATAGAAAAAAGAAAAAAAAACATCAAATATTTCAACCTCCAAAAAAATGTATAATATTAATTGAAAAATTGAATAATGAATATTTTAATTTAATAAAAGTAAAAATTTAATTTAATTTTTTGTAATAGATATTTAAGCTAATTTCTCTCTATAAAATACTCTTAATATTAAAAGTACATTAATACTTACCCTTTATCGTAATTTCACTGATCTCAAAAGCATTTTTTAAAAAAAGATTGGTCAAACACAATTTACTTATAAAAAAACATTTTTCAAATAAATTAGTCAAACACAAATTGCTTTTTTTCTTTTCAAAAACACTTTTCTGAAAAGTTATTTTAAACAATTTTCAACAGCAATCCTAGACAGGCTCTAAATTTGAAAAATGAAATTGTTAAAAGTGAAAATAGAGTTTTTGATGTTTCCTAAATTCCAAATACAACTCTAAGTTTTAAAAATAAATCCAAATGTAAAGAAAAACTTACCATATGAAGAAGGCTTTGTAATCATTTGTAGCAAGAGATTATAAGCATCAGCAAAGACCACTCTAATCCCAGGAAGCTCTTCATTTAACCTCTCAACCAAACCACTCAACATGACATTGAAATGCTTAGCAACATTATTATACTTCTCATTGCATCCATCTCCATTTCCACCTACATAATTTGTTGCTCTTTCCAATGGCAAACACCCCATTGGAGGAACTCCAGTTAACGAAATTTTCCTAGCACCCATGCGATAAATTTGGTGCACGAAGTTCTGAGCAAGTCGAAGAAGAAAATCTTGAAATTGATCTTCTGTGTATTGAGAAGAACGTTGGCTTTGCATTGAATAGTAATTTTCCAAGAAGTCATTTGTTCCAATGCTGATTATATAGAGTGACTCTTTTATTATGTATTTAGCTTTCTTTTTACCTGCGTATGCTTCAAGTTTCTTTTGATATTCCTTGTAGTACTCAACTTCCTTCCACAATGGGATCACATCCTGCAAAATAATTTTCAAGTCCACAATCTATCGCATAATGTTATAGAATGAGAAAAGTATGATTAATGAAATGGATGATCTCCTAATAAAGTTTGAACAATCCTCCTCTTAATTTTTGGAGTGCGAGTTAAGCTCAAGAGCTTAGAGCAGGACCCATCTCACCGATTGTTTGGTCCAAATTAAAATTTGTCATGCACCAAATATAATGAGCATAATACATAAATATGACTCTTAACTTGGCGTCAATTGACAATTATGACCTTTAACTTTAGGTGTGCACAAGTAGACATTTAAACTTTTATAAAATTGAGCAAATAGACACATTCGTCCTACATGGCACCCTACATCACAATTTTGTGTCACACGTGGCGTCTTATGTGTATTATGCTATGTAGGATACATGTGTCTATTTGTTTAATTTTATATACGTTTAAGTGTCTACTTGTGCACACTCAAAATTGAAAGTCATAGTTATCCACTGAAGCCAAGTTAAAGGCCATGTTGATGATTTCTTCACGTTTGAAATAATTTTTAGAATATGAATTAGACTCAAGATCTAATTTTAAACTTAATTTGTGGAAATTTTCCTAGCACCATGATTCCGTTACACAAATTAGCAAATAAAGGTAAACACGTGCTAGTATTATAGCAACTATGACTCGTTGTATTAATTTTATTGAGAAAAAGAAAAAACATCAGTTAAAATTGGAAAGGAGTTAATGAAAGCTTACGAGCACATCAGAAGTGGCATTATCATAACCAGTACCAGCAGAAGCAAAACAAACACCTTCTGCAAAATCAGATATACTAAACGCCGGATCTAAATAAGCTGGAACAAATGGCCTCAGCCCAAAAGCTTCCGATATGAAATCCGGTGGAATTCGCCCATTGCAGAACCTACCAGTTGGCTTTTTATCGTAGAAATCGCGGCCGTACGGTTCGAAATTGCTCTTAAGAACAGTGGAGATCTGGTTGTTATTCCCTGAATCGACCGACGAATCGCCGAACACTATAATTGCTGGAACTTTTCCAGCCAATGTTTTAGTCGTTAGTAACAAAAAATGACTAAGGATCATGCTGATCAAAGTGGTATAAGACATTGTTGAATTGGGATTTTGAGTGAATTTGGTGATTTTATTTTTTATGAGTGTGAAAAATAGGGTGGGATAGAGGGTTTGTTGAGATTATTAATGGCTGCCAAAATTATTATGACTGGCAAAACTTGTAGTGATGAGTGCAGAATTTATTTTTTTTGAGTGGAAGCAATTAATGAGACTCTTCTCCGTTTCTTAACATTGCTCCCGTAGATTTGCACATTTTTTCTATAACACCTTGTTTTCTGAACAAACAAAATATAATATTATATTTTGGCATTCATACTACAAGAAGTCTAAATGGTCAACATGGTTTAATGTTGAGCTTTTGACCTTGAGGATTAAGGATCAGTTCACACTTCAATACATTTTACTTGTTGCACCCATGTTCGAAAAATTCTAGATTCGCCTCTGGATACAATACAATAAAATACATTATGAAACAATATGTATCAACCAACCAAACTAAGTGTAAATCGATCTCGGTCTTGATCACTAACCTATATCATAACTACTGCATGCTAACATTTTCATTTCTAAACTAGTAATTGTACTTATACATTCGCATTCTGCTTATTTTTATTTATCCATTATTTTATAAAATTATTTTAATTTGTTATTTTTGATATATCAAGAAAAGAAAACTATTTCTTCATGTTTTAAACTTAGCATTAATCACTTAATTAATTATTTTATTTTTAAAAAAACGTGCAAAGTTTAAATTGGACAAATAAAAGTAAAACAAAAGAAGTAGAGTACAACTTATAATTAATGTACAAGTAGTACTCTTTTATAAATGCAACAATGGAGGTGCGATACAATCGAAGTGTAGAAGACCATCCTACAAGTTATAACGAACAGTTAATATAGTGATGTAAAGTTTGGTAATGTCAGTTACAATAAGTGATAATAATGGACCAAATTTCACCAAATTAAGCTTAGTTATTTTAGACGTCATAAATAGAAGCAGATCTAGGATATTGAATGCGGATTTTGGGGAAATCGATAACTTTTGTATAGATTTTATATTTATGGTGAAAAGTCTTATAAATATATAAGAAATATATGTTGAAGGAAAAGATATTAAAGTTTAAATGGTATGTTTTAAAAGGTAAAATAACATAGGTAAAATGTCATTCTGGCCAAATTCTCTAGTCAGAATGACATTTTACCTATGTTATTTTACCTTTTAAAATATTTTTACCATTTAAACTTTAATATCTTTTAATTAAAAAATAGAAAAAAGATCAGTTTATTTTAAAATAAAAAAAAATATCATAAACTTTTTAAATTTTTGACAAAATTTTCTGACCATTTAGTATTACCCTATGTTGAAAATCTAATAACAAAGTAATCACTTGGTCTAGCGATAGTGAAGAAAATTGCTTAAGCTTATGGGGGTTTAATTCCCCTCATATGGGAATATAAAGAAGTCACTTTTAAATATGAAATTATTAGGAATTCATGAACTTCAAATTTTAAATCCGTCTCCACTTCATTTAGTACTCTCTTGACAATATATGAGTGATAGAATATGCATGTTTTTTGGCATGTGGTAGCACCAGTAGACATTGAAATTTTATGGGACTTCACAAAACGTGTTCAATTCAAATTGAGACTCTACAAAGTGTGTTCAGTTTCAATTAGAATTCTTGAAGTGTACTGAACCCTAAACCCTAAAGGCTACCAGCGATTTTATACAAATGAGAGGCTACCAGCAATTTATACAAATCTGATGCTCCATAGCAAACAACAATTATACGAACTATAGTTATAGCATACAAATATGATTTTTATGTTTGCTAAACCTAAAAGTTACTAAAAAAAGCGGCTGACACATTTGGGCTTTTTAGGTGGGCTATAAAACGTAAAATTATGGTATATTTGACAAAATAATAAAATACAATAAAAAATACATATTACATATATATTCAATAATCAATACTATTTGATCTTATTTTGAAAATAAGAATGGTTGATTTCATATTAATTTTGCAAAATTAGTACTAAGAATTCGGAGTCTTGTCCTATGAGACAACCACTTGAACTCACAATCTTAGGCTTGAAAGTGATGGATGTTTACCATCCGAGCAACTACCGTTGGTCAAAATATCAAGAGGCAAAATTAAATTCTTAAAGAAAAAGGCAAAACCTAAAACAAAACTAAATAAGTCTTTCGATATAACAAGGTAACATTATTCAAAATACTTAAATTCTACTGTAATTCTATAAAATAAAATAACTCAAATTAAAGAGCCAAAAACTTTTAAGTCGCTGATGATATGAGTCCTAATCAAACAAACTAAACATGGCTTCATCATCACTCTCTTCTTTTATTTCCTCCTGAAAACATACAAACAACACAATAATGAGATATACATGCAATAAGTTAAAACACCTTTGAAAATATATATATTTATATTTAAAAGCGCTTTTAAAAAGTTTGGTCAAACAGTAACTGTTGTTCAATTAATACAAGATCAAAGTATACCTTCTTCTTGTCATTGAGGGAAGGTGCAGTGGAGGCATCGTTATCAGTAGTTGGAGGAGGAGCGGCAATATCGTTGTTAGAAGTTGGGGTACCAACGTTCATGATCAGTTCATTAACATTCATCTTTTCACAAAGTTTTGCGAAAAGGCTTGGCCAGTACGATTCCACCTTTAAATTTGATGCTTTTATAAGTGTACCAATTCTCTCTGCCTACATATAAATAATAAATCGAGCCAACAAAATTAAAATTTGATGAATTATGAGTTTTGAACCATTGTTTATATTTAGAGATTAAAGAAAGGGGAAAATTTTGAAAATAAAAGAGTAAGAACGAGAATCTTTCTTGAATAATACGATACGAGAATAAAGGTTTCTATTTAAGATTCAACAACAACAACGACATATATTCCATGTAATTCTACGATCCAGAAAGTGGTGTGATTGAGATTATTATCTATCGCTCAAATAAAGCATATAAAAATAAGTATTAAAAAAAAATATAATAGAGAAGAATTCATGAGAGGAAGGAGAAAATATATTGCATACATTGATTGGAATATCATCGTCGTGAAGGATCAAACACGCATAGGTACAAGCAAGTTCACCGACGGAAGACATTTTTTTCTTCTTAACAAATATGCAGAAACTCTTGCCGTCCGAATTTTTGGGGGCAGGGGAATATTTTGTAGGGAATTTAGGCTTTTTGTGGGACTATTTATAGAATATAATTTATGCTACTCCAATCCTATTTCAATTTGGTTAAAAGGCCAACCAAAAATACTATATTTCCTTGGAAAAAAACAAGTATCCGTTTCCATATTGGTCTAGGAATTAATTAATTTTTTATTTATTGTTTTGGGAAGAAACGAGGATTTGTGGTTTTAGCTTACAAGAAAAAAGAAATGGTTTCATAAACATAAATAAACCCAGTGACAAAATTATGTACGTTGGTTTATATTGATGACTACTTATAAAAAGGTTAAATTTTACTATTGGTCACAAAAGTTATTTTTCTATTTTGGTATAAAAAACTCATCAAACCTAAAAGTTTATCACCTAAAATTAATAAACACTATTTTTAATTAGTAAAAGAATTGTTCTAATAACATCAAGGAATTTAATGACAAATCAAATTCTATGAGCTTGATGTGATTGCTTCAAAATAAGGATGTAAGTAAATCACAAAAAGAGGTTTACTAACTATTTTAAAACGTTATGTCATATATATGGTGCAAAATATAAAAAATTTAAGTGAATTTTTCTCATCGTCCCTAAGGTTCATTGCTTATTTTATATATATATATGAAATTTTCTTCATCATTGTCACGACCCAGACCGTCGTGAGTGGCACACACACTAACCCTTCGGTGGGAGAACCATTACTACAACCCAAACTAACAACTCAACCAAAATATTAAGGGATTTAAAGTTACGGAAGCAGGTTTAAATGCTAAAGGAAAAATAGAGTTCCCATAAACTCCAAAGTCTAATCAAACAACTGCGGAAATAATGCCTAGAACCTGAAAGTCAATGTACCAAAACATCTAAAGTTCAAAACATGGGTACAACCCAATTAAACATAAGAAATCCTAAGTACTAGTCTAAGCCGAAATGTGGACATAGACCAAAAGAGAACTCATGGCAGCCCGGAAGACTTGACTCACACTTGAATTCGAACAATCATTGATCTTCTAAGCGAGGTTTGTCAATAGCCGCCGAAAGATGCCCCGTACTCAACAAAGAAAGAACAAGTGTAGTATTAGTACACAACCACCACAGTGAGCTGGTAGGATCACACGGCTATCCCACTAAGTGCAACACACATAAGTTAATACAATATAATAATAATATGCATACACTGAACATATACAATATCAACATCATTTACAACAACGTACAATTTCATAATCCTCAAGCTATACAGTTATGTCAAGTCAATGGTACTCTTATGGAACTCACACTCAAACTGTTAGTGTATCGGTACGTGGTACCCGATCCAATGTTTATGCCAGAATGTGGCAACCGATCCCATGTTTATGACGGAATGTGGCAATCGATCCAAGTTAGTGTATTGGAACGCAACACCCGATCCATTCAACAAGTCACAATCACAATCACAATCACAAGTATTTTCTCATAATCATACAATCAAGTCATGATTTCATGGCAAACAATTATTCAATCATCCTCATTTATGAATAGTGTGATCAATAATGCAACATTCGCATACATACACATATTATAGTGAAGCAAGAACAAATATACATCACAAAACATGAAATCACAACCATCACATACCTCAAACAAAGCTTGAATTCCCTAAGAAACTTGATCCTTCCCCTTCCAGATTCTTTTCGCTTGTTCTTGGTCTACAAACAATTAATTTAATGCTAGGATCAATAAACAAGAATTAATTACTCGGAATAAAGTCAACATTATCAACCCTAGATCAAACCCTTGATACCATTATCCAAATTAAGGCATTTCCCACCATCCAAACAGTTCCAAACCCTTCCAAAAAATAATCACCCAAGAAACTAAGTTCTACGAATCCAAAAATGGATTTGGGGAGTGAAAACCTTACCTTTAGCCTCAAGAATGGTGGAAAACTGTTAAGAAAGCACTTGGGGTCGTCTCCTAGCTCTCAAAGTCGAGACTTGTAGAATAAAACGATTTTGGGGTTTATTTCTAATTTAATTCGCGACTAGCCCACCACAACGGTCCTCACCCCACTACAGCGGCCCCACCCTGGTGGAATAAATCTCACCCTAGCGGTTTGTGCGGAGACAGAACGTCGTAATTAGAGTCTCAAACCCCCATTTCACAACACACCTTCATCTCACGACACTCAGATTCGTTCATGCTAAGATCAATTTCGGAAGTTCTACTCGCTCAAATTCAATTCCGTAAAGTCGTACGGGTTCCTTAACATCTTAGTTATCTATTCATATGATCGAATTCATAATTAGATCTCCCAATCGTTACCAGATTTCTCTAGACCTCACTGACTCCGATTTCGTTCAAATCTGGACTATGTTGGGAAATTCCAAGTTACTACGAAAAAGTTTTCCGGCCCAAATTTTTCCCCGTTGGCTTTTCAATAACGACGGGAACCAATCGTTACAATAGATACCAATTTACCCATCACTCGTCCCTGAGTGAAAAACTTAGAAAAAATAGGCTAAAAATGAATGGAATAGTACCTGAATCGACGAACAATTAGGGATACTTGTCTCGCATGTCCTTCTCGGTTTCCCAAGTAGCTTCCTCAACTGAGCGATGCTTCCATTGAACTTTCACAGACTTAATCTCCTTGGTCCTTAGCTTCCGTACATCACGATCAAGAATTGCAACCGGTTCCTCCTCATACTGAAAGTCTTTTTCTAACACAATTGAGTCTCATTTTATGATGTAATCCCCGTCACAATGATACCTCTTCAACATGGTCACATGAAATACCGAATGAACTCTCGATAGATTAGGAGGTAAAGCTAATTTATAAGCCACTGGCCCTACACATTCAAGAACCTCAAGGGACCAATGTATCGCGAACTTAGCTTGCCCTTCTTGACAATTCTCATCACCCCTTTCATGGGTTACACCTTAAGAAGAACATTCTCACCAGTCTGAAATGCCATGTCTCTTACCTTATGGTCTGCATACTTCTTCTGCCTACTCTAGGCAGCTAAAAGCTTAGCTTGCACTACAACATTTTATGCCTTCAACCACCCGGTATTGAAGCATGTTTGTTGGATTTGGAAATTGAAAACTTTTTTATAGTGATTAGATAATGCATCTGCGAATGATGCTGCCATTAAGAATTTGAAGGCACGTATTGGTGATTGAAAATGGGTCATATTGAGAAATGAGTTTTTATATGTTAGATGTAATGCTCATATTTTGAACATAATTGTAAAAGAAGGTTTAGATGAACAAATTGAACCAATTTCTTGCATAAGGAATGCAGTGAAATATGTCAAATCTTCTACTTCTCGGTTTGCCTCTTTCAAGTCATATGTTGAGAAGACTAAGCTAGACACTCATGGTCTCTTAAGTCTTGATGTTGAAACTAGGTGGAATTCTACATATACGATGTTAGAAATTATTGTAAATTTTGAAAAGGCCTTTGCAAGAATGTACGTGGATGATCATAACTATCGAAAGTATTGTCTTTAAAGTGAATTGAAAGGACATCCAACTACAAATGATTGGCAGTATGTGAAAGGTTTTATAAAGTTTCTTAAAATTTTCTATCAGTCTACTTTAAAATTTTTAGGGAGCTTATATGTTACTTCTAATATATTCTTTCGTGAATTTTTTAATGTTCGAAGTTCTATATTGAAGTACTCTTGTAGTGAAGATCTTATTTTGATTGACATGGCTGGAAGGATGAAGGTTAAGTTTGATAAATATTAGGAGAATATTGAGAAACCTGAGAATTTGAACATGTTGTTGTTCATTGCTATTGTGTTGGATCCTAGGTATAAGATGCGATATGTCAATTTTATTCTTAGCAAAGCATATGGCTTCTTATTGGGAAAATTAAAGGCAGATAATGTGAAAGGTGTCTTGAAACGTTTGTATAATCACTATAATTATTCTTCGACTGAAGCTTTTACAAATAACATTGGAGGTGACACTAACATGATGGGTGAAGTTGATGATATATTGCATTCTCAATGGGAGAAACATTTAGAAGATGAGGAAAACATTGGGAAAAAATCTGAGCTTGATCAATATTTGATGGATAATGTAGAGAAGCCAAAAGATTTTAATATCTTAACTTGGTGGAAAGCTTTATCGAATAGATATTCAACTATTTCAAAAATGGCAAGGGATGTTCGTTATATTCTCGTGTCCACTGTTGCATCTGAATCAACCTTCAGTACAGGTGGTCGTATTCTTGATTCATATCAGAGTTCTTTATCACCAAAGATAGTAGAAGCTCTTATTTGCACTCAACAATGGATACAGTCACCTTCTAAAGAATGAAAGGTTCAAGATTATTTGGAGGAAGTTCAGAAAATTGAAGAAATTGGAAAAGGTAATTTACTAATTTAATTCTTAATTCTCCATCTTTGATATTAATTTTCTACTTTGAAAACAACTTTATGCTAGTTGCTATCTAACAAAGTTGAGTTGACAAATGATTCAATATCTAATTACTTATTTATGTGCTAATAATTCTTTCCTTTCAGAATGTCTAGGTGCTCCTTTGAGTATCGATTAGTATAATGAAATAGCTTTTTGCAAATCTTTTGATATATAGGTATTTCATTTCCTTTTATTGAAATAGCGTTTTACAGTTCTTTATTATCTAACAAAGTTAATTTTACAAGTCTAGTTAGTCGTTCACGTACTGATAATTTTCTTTCTTTCAGAATGTATGTCTAGGTGACCTTTTGAGTATATATTAGTATGGATGAAGAAAATATGCAGCTGGATCATGGTAGTTGAAGATTATTAGAGTAGTTTTGCAGTTCTTTTGTTGAGTTTTTAAGAGGATATTTTACAAACATAATGTGAAGTGCTGTGTTTTTAATTTTCAATGTTAAATAGACTTATTTTTGTACTAAAAACACCTTCAGCTTGTACAAAATGAAGATGGATAGATGAATATTGGCTTCTCCTATTGTAAAACCTAAACACTCTTTAAAAAAATCGAAAAAACCGAAAGAATCGAATAAAACTGAAACCAAAAAAACCAATTTTTATTGGTTTGATTTGGTTTATTAACTTAATAAACCGACATAATTGGTTTGGTTTTTTTTTATAAAAAACCAAACCAACCCGACCTATGCACACCCCTAGTTATGATTATGATTTGAAGACAATTGTGATTGCCATTCTAATGATGTGGTAGGTTTCCTTCCTTCAATGTTTAAACCTGTTTCTGCCAAGCACATAACAAATGTTAACTACAGCTGAAGTCTTTAGGCTTCTCTCTTTGGATAATAATACTATAGTGATGTTGATGGAACCAAAGAGGAGATCATTTAAAGTTGTCCTTCGAAAATTATTGTTAGCAGGGGACTCTTATCCAGAAGATGATTGACATTCACCAAGTTTAACATTAAAGAAAAACACAGAGTATGAAGAAACCAAGAAATGAATATGTACCTCTTACGACATGTCTATCTATCTCCAGCGAGATTCTCCTTCCCAGTCTTTCCCTTTTTCATGGCAAATTCATTATATCGTCTCTATCTGTACTGCTAGCTTGTGTAACAGCAAATGTGTTTGCTTCTAGCTTTGAAATCCTTTGTTGTGAATAAGAAATGTTATATGCGCCAATGCTACCAGGAAGAATATGTTCTGCTGATGGAGGCGACTTTTTTATAGCCTCTACCTCAACTTTATTTTCTTCTTCCCAACTGTCTTCCTTGCTTGTTCTAGAAGTTGAAAGAAATCATGAGTTTTTAGGTGGTCACCTGCATGACAGCCATGGCAAATGAGAATTAAAAAAGGCACTAGAAGACATAATTATCAAAGTAAAAATCATGCACAATGATGAAAGATAACAAGTCCTTTCCTTGAGTAAGCAAATCAAAAGGGAAGTAGAATCTGATGTCCATCAGCTCATCAAACTAAAGCAAGCAGTCTTCATATGTCCCTATTGTGTCTAGTTTTGCATAGGCCACACATGAACAGTTTCTCAAGCACAATTCCTCACATGAATTAAGAGTTACTCCTTGACCGTACCAGGAAAATCGTGTGGCTAGCAACTTGATGCCTGAATACTTCAAGAATTTAACTTTCTTTTTGGCAATTCAATATTGTTGTCTTTCTAACACAACCACCTGACCAATTTCCCCTTGCCAATTCTATCGGATATTTTGGTTCAAATTTATCCAAACAACTGCAGATTGGAGAGTTTACACTGTTGCACAAATCATATGCGTTACACTAGGCATAAATTTCACAGTGGTCTGCTGGTGCGCTACCAAAGTTATCCCAATTTTGAGTTTGATTATTCCATGTTGAAAGCTTTAGAAACCCATCACTACACTTACAATAACAGATGTGTCAATGAGTTCATAAGTAAATTATATTTGGTCTGAATCGGATGCAAATATGTATTTATAAGAAGGACTTGGTAGTAGAGATGGTGAATTAGTAAAGCTTCGACCATTCCATGCTCCACCCCTGAAGCGTTGGATGGAACTGTTAATGAGAAATTGATGTGGGAATTCATTAGGATCAAATATAAAACTATATTCACCATTAGAAGGGTCATTTCTGCTCTTCCATGATCAAATATAAAACTATATTCACTTAAAACTATATTCACCTTTCAAATGTGAGGTGCATCACGTCCTCAACTCAGAAATGACATTACTCAATCAAAGTGAAAAAAAGAAAATTCCTAATACATTTACACACTTTCAGATAAATTCTTCAAACATTGCTTGCTCATGATGCCCAGCTAAATCAAAATAAAAGGATTTTACTCATACTAAGCACAAATAATCTAAAAGCCAACAAAATGAAGCACAAACATTTCAAAACTCAAACTAAAGGACAACTCCAGAACGCCTAGCCAATTTAAATCCACACTGAAATTAAAATTCATAAAATATAAAGGTTACTTAGAGCTAAAATTGCAACAAATATTTAAAAATGCAAAAAATGAAGAGATCGTCATATAAATTATAATTTTTGAATACAAGCAACATGGCGAGACTGATGAAACATGCCTATATGACTATCTCTGTTGCCACATCTTATATATGCTCTCGTATATATTCGGATTCCGTCAATCTATGTCAATTTTCTTCGAACTTTTTCTACAGTTGTTTGAATGAATGTGAAGAAGGATAAGAAAAATCACCACTTATCTCAGACAAAGGAGTGACAATGAGCTTTGTAGAGTGACAATGAGCTTCGTAGAGTGACAATGGTGAATTTTTTCTTGTGGAAATTAGAAGAAGAGGGCTATAAGATCTAGGGTTTCGTTTCTAAGAGTAGTGATTTGGACAAAGTAACAATGAGGTCTTTGTATTAGATTTATTTGTACTGAGAGTTTTTTTATTTTTATTTTTTAGAGTTAAATTGTGTTTTGATTTTTAAAGACATTTTTTTTTTTGGAAAATTAAAAATTGGAGGGAGAGTTAAATATGTTGGAGGGAAAATGATATTATAGTGAAAATTTTAGGAAAATTACAAGGCCACACTTGTTAAGTGTTGCTTTATATTTATAAAAATAGCACACTTTAAAAGTGTACTCATATGTGTAAATAGATGTTGCCAATTATATCATGATATGGCAATGCTTAAAAAGTGTAGCATATACCACTAAAGAGCACACTTTACAAGTGTTACCAATATTTTTGTGGCCAAAAGCTAAAAATTAAGGCTACGCTTCAAAAGTGTAGCCAAAAATGTTTTAGACAACACTTTACAATTGTTGTCCAGATTTAATGTGGCCTTAGGCTTAAAATGTTGTAGCGTTGGATGCTTCTC
Source organism: Solanum acaule (assembly GCA_036250505.1). Lineage (NCBI taxonomy): Eukaryota > Viridiplantae > Streptophyta > Magnoliopsida > Solanales > Solanaceae > Solanum > Solanum acaule. Next base: position 26,768 of record JAJOOR010007420.1, on the reverse strand, counting down.
ACCTTATCTTGAGCATCCTTCACTAAATCAACCCCCAAAGGTTTCACATCTCCAGCCTCGAACCATCATATGGGTGATCTACATCCCCTCTCATAAAGTACCTCAAATGGTGTCATATCAATGCTGGAGTGATAACTATTATTATAGGAGAACTCACACAACGGTAGGACATTATCCTAATGTCCTCCAAGATCAATCACGCATGCCCTCAACATGTCTTCTAACACTTGAATAGTCCTCTCTGATTGTTCGTCCGTCTGTGGATGGAAAGTTGTACTAAAAGTGAGTTGTGTGTCAAATTCATCATGTAACTTCCTCCAAAACTTGGAGGTAAACTGTGTACCACGGTCTAAGATGATAGAAAGGGGCACTCCATGCAACCTCACTATCTCTTTCACATAAACCTTAGCCAATTGTTCGGTATTATAATTTATTCTGAACGGAATAAAATGGACTGGCTTAGTCAATTTGTCAACCACTACCCAAATAGAATCAAACTTCCCCAAAGTCTTGGGAAGACCAACCACAAAATCCATGGCTATCATTTCCCACTTCCATTCCGGAATTGGCATTCTCTGAAGCAAACATGCAGGCCTTTGATGTTCATACTTTACTTGTTGGCAATTTTGACACTTAACCACAAACTCCTGTATATCTTTCTTCATGTCCAGCCACCAATAAATTCGCTTCAAATCTCGGTACATCTTGGTCACACCCGAATGAATGGAATATCACGAACCATGAGATTCTTTCAATAATTTCTGAATCAAATCATCAACTCGAGGAACACAAATTCTTCTTTTAAAACTGAGCACACCTTCCGCATCAAGAGTGGTCTCTTGTGCTTTACCAATCGCAGTCTTTTTCTTAAGTTCATTCAAATTTCCATCCTCAAACTGCTTGGCCTTGATCTTCTCAATGAATGTGGCCCTTACTTCAATGCTAGCTAACACCCCACATCTTTCTGAGATGCCCAACTGCATGAATTTGGACTCCAAGGTCTGGATTTCCTTTACCAAAGGTCGCTTGCATACACTCAAGCAAGCTAAACTACCCATACTCACTGCTTTTCGACTCAAAACGTCTGCCACTAAGCCTTGCCCGGATGGTATTGAATGGTGACATCATAATCCTTAAGTAACTCCATCCACCTTCTCTGTCTCAAATTCAAATCATTTTGAGTGAATACATGTTTTAGACTGCGATGATCAATAAACACCTCGCACTTAACACCATAAAGATAATGTCGCCAGATCTTAAGAGTAAACACTACCGCTGCCAACTTCAAATCATGTGTTGGATAATTCCTCTCATGCACCTTCAACTGTTGCGATGCATAAGCTATGACATTCTTATCTTGCATCAACACCGCACCCAAACCCGAATGTGAAGCATCACAATAAACAATAAAATCCTTACCTTCCACTGGTAGTGATAGAATAGGTGTTGTGGTCAAGAAGGTCTTGAGCTTTTAGAAGCTCTCCTCACATTTTTCAGTCCATTCAAATGGTATCTCCTTTTTGGTCAAATTTGTCAAGTGCGTGGCAATAGAAGCGAAGTATTTTACAAATCGACGATAATAGCTAGCGAGCACCACAAAACTCCTAACTACAGTCACAGAGCTAGGCCAAAGTGAATAATAAATAAAAAATATAGAATCTTATTGAGATATATATTATAGAGTGAACTTCTCATTAATTAATTTTGTAAAATCGATTTTTAGAATTAGGCGTCTGATCTTATGATAAGTCAACTATTTTTCGTACGATCATAATCGACCTCCTTTTGTATTAAAATTACGCATAATACTATGTTGGTCAAGATATTAAAAGGCAAAATTAAATAAGTCTTTTGATATAGCAATGTAATAATTCTACTGTAATTCTATTTAAAAAAACAATATAAAACAAGCTTAAAATAAAGAGTTTAAGTCTTCAAATAAGCTGAGGATGTGACTCTAATCAAATAAGCTAAACATGGCTTCATCATCACTCTCTTCTTTTATTTCCTCCTGAAAAAATACAAACAACACAATAATGAGATATTATGCTTACAATTCACTCTCCAAGAGTCAAGTAATAGATATAACAATGTTTCTGGAGAGTAGAAGAAGTTGTTTTTCAGCATCTACGAAAAACGTTAGGATGAGAAGTTGATGAGGGAAATGACCTGGTGGTCGAGGTGAGCCAACACCCGGTGTCTATGAATCTGATGAAGATTGAAGGGAAAAGAAAAAGAAGGTAAAAAGAATAAAAGGAAACATACTTTTTTTACAAAAAAAAAAAGATATTAAATTACACTTAATTTTGACCTCATGTATCTCGAGATACATGTATCTTGGTGTATCTGAACGTATCAAAATCTGGTAAGATTCGTAATATTGCAAATTAGAGTATATCTAAGTAATAAGCTCGTAACTATAATGAGATTTATATAAGTTTCCCTTTTAATTTATAAGTCTTTACACATTATTTTATTTGTGTTTCTACCTTGTTTTTATGAGATTGGTATTAAATACACCTAACTTATGTCAATTATGAAGTATTAGGCTAATTTGGCCTTTATTATGGAGTATAGGTGTTTTTGGACAAAAATGCAATGAAATTGAAGAAAACTGGACAAATCTGGCTAACATTTTTTATGATTATGATAGCTACTTGATTATTGTTGTATAAACTTAAATTGATGTTTTAGAGATTTATCGTACGAGGTATTTATTTGACAATGAAATAATAATACATGTATTGTCAATGTATTTAAAGACGAAAGTATCATTTTAAAAGACCACAAATCTTTTGCATAGTTTATACACAATCTCATCACATTTTCACTCTTTCAATTCATTGGTTATATTAAAGATTGAGTCGTTGATTGTTAATTTCATATTAATTTTGCAAAATTAGTACTAAGAATTCGGAGTCTTGTCCTATGAGACGACCACTTGAACTCACAATCTTAGGGTTGAAAGTGATGGATGTTTACCATCCGAGCAACTACCGTTGGTCAAAATATCAGAGGCAAAATTAAATTCTTAAAGAAAAAGGCAAAGCCTAAAACAAAACTAAATAAGTCTTTCGATATAACAAGGTAACATTATTCAAAATACTTAAATTCTACCGTAATTCTATAAAATAACTCAAATTAAAGAGCCAAAAACTTTTAAGTCGCTGCTGATATGAGTCCTAATCAAACAAGCTAAACATGGCTTCATCATCACTCTCTTGTTTTATTTCCTCCTGAAAACATACAAACAACACAATAATTAATGAGATATACATACAATAATTTGAAAAAATATATATTTATATTTAGAAGCGCTTTTAAAAAGTTTGGTCAAACAGTAACTGTTGTTCAATTTTGTCAGACACAAAACTGTTTCAAATAATCATTAGGTTCATTGCTAATATATATATATATAAAGGTTCATACTTATTATATATATTCCTCTGTCCAACAATAGTTGTCTACTATACTATTTTGGGATGTCCAACAATATTTGTCTATTTTATGAAATCAATGGATAATTTTACACATAATTTACCCTTATTATTAATTATGATCATTTTCCTATTACATTTTAAGCATTATATACGTGTCTTCAATTACTTTATTTAATTTAAAATTGCTAGATTTTTCATCTTTAAATATTTCTATGATTAGCCAAGAGTCTAGTTCGATGTTGAGGTTAGTATAACCTTTCTGAATGCACCATTTCCAATCAAACTTGATGTACTTTAATTGATTTCTATATTCTTTCACATTTTGGCATTGTTATTTTTCTAGCTAATATATTTAAGTAAGTTTTCTTTCGATCCGCCCTATTCATTCATTAAAAGTATTTTTTCACAAGCACAAATAATTTTTGCTAAATTGATTTTTCAGTTCTAATATGCTTTGCTTGTTTGGATTAGGTTATGTTTTGAGCTACCGAATTATACTATTTTGACTCGATTATTGTCGAGAAATTTCAAGAGTAAAGTATCAATCATTTTAAAATAATTTTCCAATGAAATTCTATTGTGATCATAATTCCTCACCTATTGGGGATGATATATGGCACACTAGATCTACCTCTCTACAAATTTTCGAGAAGATTCCATTTCAAAGAAATTTAATAGCAAAGTTTGACGAAATTTCATTTTATATAATAGTGTATAAGATTGTATATTATTATATATGGGTGTACAAAATATCTTTTGTAATATTATATACTGGGGTATAATATTGTATATCAAGTTTTAAAATATTTTTGTAAAAAAAATATATGAAAGTTTTGTATATTATTGTATACTGGATGTATATTATTGTATACCAAATTATGCCTTTGACTTGAGATTTATAATGTACGTTTTTTATTATACTTTTGTAAGGTAAGTTAGGTAATTGTACTTTTATGAAATTTTTCTAGAAAGTTATCATATGATTATTTATTTAACGATGGATCGAATAATAATTTGTCAAGGCGCGTGAATTCATTTATTTAAAGCCAAAAGTTAATCATTTTAAAAGGCCACAAATTCTGCATAGTTCATATACAATCTCATATCTCATGTTTCACTCTTTTCATTAGTTTTAATAATGTTGATGTAGTAGATTCCTGATGGTTTACTATAAAATGCAAAATCTTGTTATGTTTGATGACAAAATAATAAATAAAAATATGTCTAGTATTCAGTAATATAGAATCTTATTTAGATATATATATATAGAGTGAACTTCTCATTAATTAATTTTTTTTTAAATCGATTTTTAGAATTAGGTTTCTGATCCTATGATAAGTCAACTATTTTTCGTACGATCATAATCCACCTCCTTTTGTATTGTCAGGTTGGACTCAAGATTACGCATAATACTATTATAGATATTGAAATTTTGTGGACTCTTTATTTAATTTGAGTTGGAACTCTACAAGGTGTGTTCAATTCTAACTAAGATTTTTGGAGGCTACTCTACCCTAAATTAGGGGTGTGCAAAAACCGAACCGACCGATAAATCGAACCGAAAAAAGTGTTATTGGTTTATTGCTATTGGGTTAACGGTTTTTTAATGGTTTTATAAAAAAAATTATTGGGTTATCGGTTCGGTATTGATTTTCAATATTGGGTTAATATTGGGTAAACCGATAACCCATTAAGAGTTAAGACTAGTAATTTACTACTTTTACATATACGTACATATTAGTAAATATTAATCTCAATATCTTAATAGTTATGTCTTTGTCATTTAGCCATCAATTCATACTTCGCTGTAACTTTGAGTTCACAACTTTACATTATACAAATCGTCAAAACCTAAAGTAAGAACCATATTCCTCTTGATTTCCCTTTGTGTTATACACATGTATAGTTCTTTTCATGTTTGTTATTATTATTTCTATTTTATGAACTTTTGTAAAATTACATTATTGTCTTGTCGTGTCAAATTTATTAGAGAAGTCATATATTTGTTTTATAAGCATTTTCTTATTGGTTAAACCGAAAACCGATAAAAACTTGTCTTATTGGTTTAGCATATTTAAAAACTGAAAACCAATAAACCGAATCTACCGATGCACACCCCTACCCTAAACCCTAGTTCATGCCTATATAAAGGGTATTATATTACCTTAAAAAGGCATCTTGAATATTCTGCAAATTTATGGAATATTCATATAGAGATCATCCAAATCATCATAGTTCGGAAAATACGCCACTAACGACCCTCGAATCGCGAATCATAGATATCATAGATAAATTTTAGGAGAGTAGAATCAAGGGATCAATAGATTTATACTCATGAATAAAATTCATATTTTGTGTGATTGTCATTTATTTTCTGTCAAGATATCACCAGGCAAAATCTAAAACAACATTAAATAAGTCTTTTGATATAGCAAGGTAATAATTCTATTAAAAAGAACAATATAAAACAAGCTTAAAATAAAGAGCCAAAAAGTTTTTAAGTCTTCAAATAAGCTGAGGATGTGACTCTAATCAAATAAGCTAAACATGGCTTCATCATCACTCTCTTCTTTTATTTCCTCCTGAAAAAAATACAAACAACACAATAATGAGATATTATGCTTACAATTCACTCTCCATAAGTCAAGTAATACATAAAACAGTATTTCTAGAGAGTAGAAGAAGTTGTTTTTCACCAATCTACGAAAAAAGTTTGGTCAAACATTAATTGTTGTTCAAATTTATTGTTTAAAAAACAACTGTTTCTCATCAAAAGTACTTTTCGAAAAATATTTTTCAAAATAAACTAATTTTAGAAACTTGGTCAAACATTATTGATATGCAAAAAATTGTAATTTACGAGACATTAATATTATTAAGATCAAAGTATACCTTCTTCTTGTTATTGACAGAAGGTGCAATGGAAGCATCGTTATCAGTAATTGGAGGAGGAGTGGCAACATTATTGTTAGAAGTGGGGGTTCCAACGTTCATGATCAGTTCATCAACGTTCCTCTTCTGGCAAAGTTTTGCAAAAAGACTTGGCCAGTACGATTCCACCTTTAAATTTGATGCTTTAATAATTGTATCAATTCTCTCCGCCTACATAAATAATAAATCGTTCAATATCTAGAGCAAGCAAAATTTAACATAAATTTAAACTATGGGTTAAAAATCAGTGTAACCTATAATCTGCTATTTGTCCAGATTTTGGTTATTCTTAATAGAGAAAACAAAACATTTAAAGTAATAGAGAGTAAAGACGAAATAATTCAATGTAATTTTACAAGCAAGATTTAAAAAAGATAGTGTGATTAAGGTTGTTTCTGATAAATTCTCTACTCAAAGTATGCAAAGAAATTGCAAGAAAGGAGAAAATACATTACATTGATAGGAATATCATCATCGTGAAGGATTAAACAAGCGTAAGTACAAGCAAGTTCACCGATCGAAGACATCTTTTTCTTTTCTTAGTCTCAACTTTTAACAAATATGGATAAATTCTTGCCGTCCGAATTTTTGGAGCAGGGAAATTTTTTGTGTGGAATTTAAAATTTGTGAGGACTATTTATAGAGTATAATTTATGCTACACAATCCTATTTCGAATTGGTTTAAAGGTCAACCAAAAATACTATATTTACTTTAAGAAAAAAAAAAGTATCCGATTTCACATAGGTAAAGGAATTAGTTTCTTTTTTATGTATTTATTATTTTGGGAAGAAACAAGGATTTGTGGTTTTAGCTTAAAAATACACAAGAAAAAAAAGATTTTTTTATTTAATAAACATAAATAAAGTTTACGCCAAATTAAAACTATGCCGGTTTATACTGATATGAATATTTGTAAAATGGGTAAATTTTATTATTGGTCACTCAATTTTGAATTTACGGCACGAAAATAAATATTTTTATTATAGAAATTTTTTTTAGCTCGAATTGATTTTTTTAGTAAGAAGCAAATCAACCCAAGTATTATTAGTTTTTTTTTTCCAATATCAAACCAACCCACTAGTCGATTTTTTTTCCCGATATGACTCTATTTGTAGTTTGATTCGATTTTGTACAACTCTATTTTAATTATTACACAAAAGTCAATTGATCTCCAAAGTTTGTATATAATAATACAAAAGTTGTTTTTCTATTTATTTTTTAATCATATAAAATTTATTCAACTTTATTTAACGTATTTGATAAATATATATTTTTTAATTAGCAAAAGATTTGTTCTTATAACATCACTAAATTTTATAATTTTATGACCTTGATATGATTACTTCAAAATAACAATATAAAATGACATATCATATTTATGAAAGAGGTCTACTAATTGTTTTAAAATGACATATCATATTTATGTACAAAACATAAAAATTTAGGTGAAATTTTCCCTCATGCTTAATTTAGATTTTGACACAATTCCGTGCTTAATTAATGCACGTATAATGATAACGCAATATGTTGGAAATATTACATATTATAGGAAAATGGGGAAATATTATATTATTACGATAAGATTATTTTCTTTAAAAAATATTCTAATTAGGAAAATAAAAACAAAAAACTTATTGGCTAATTTCCTACTATTCAATTAGTTAGCCTAACTAACATACAAATTTGCTTTGTCAAATGTTGATATGATATTTGAAATTTGTCTCTTATCTATTACATTGGGACCCTTTGCACCCTTCGAAAACTGTAGGGACAAGAGATATGTGTTGTTAGCCAAAGAGTTCACAACTACTTCCTCTATCCCTAATTACTTGTTTACTTTTAAATTAGTACATCTATTAAAAAAATAATTAATGACATAGTGAATTTATCATTTTACCCCTATTAATTATGAAGTGGCTGAAAAGTTCTACATTTTTCAAAATAATTAGTCATTTAATTGAGGATACAATAGTTAAAAAGAATTTGTCATTTCTTGATTTATCAAAATAGACAAGTAATTAGGGACAACTATAAAAAGAAAAATGGACAAGTAACTACAGAGAGTAATATGCAAGTTGATTGGATTTTCTATAGCAATGAGTAAAATTGATAAGTGTCTTCAATTATTTGAGTTGGGTTACATTTCTAAATTGATTTTTCAGTTTTAATATGCTTTGCTTGTTTGAGTCAGAGTTACATTTTGACCCCTTGAATTATATATTTTGATCAGGGACAGAGATCAAACAATTTTAATACCTTCCCATTAATCAAATACAACTCTCAAATGGGAAACTTTGGTTTCAAAAAGCATTTCAAAGATCATTCAAACAATTTAAAATTTAATTAAATAGGTGATTTAGCATGCCTAAATTAAAAAATATTTAGGTAAAACTATTTTAATGAAGAAAAAGTAAACACTATCTAAAAAACCTTTTGATATCTTGTCCAAAAACTTTTTTCCTACCATTTTAAAAAAATAAGGATGCGACAACTTGTTAAACAATCAATGTTTTTGGTCACCTTTTGCCGACTTTGCCATTGGATTTCAATCACATATATGGTGGATTATAAATAAATATCCTAATAGATTAAGTATATAAATAATTGAATATATATTATTTGCATATAATCGTGGAATATAAAATAAGTTATAATATTGCGATAGATGGTGATATTGAAATCGTCAAGTAAGCTAGGTTTTTAGATGGAGGTCTTTTTGTGTATCTAACTATTAGCAAAATTAAAAAAGTATCTTCTAAACATATTTTAGGATTTGTCTTATACTGTCAATTGAAAAATTTTAATATGACATAATATATAAATATACTTTTTAACTTTTTATTTCATATTTATTTTCTCCAACTTTGAGTGTGTACAAGTAGAAACTTAGTAGGTGTTTGGCCATGCGATATCATATCACGATATGAAATCGTGAGAGGGAATCAGCGTTTGGACATGCGATTTTACGCTGATTCCATATTCTCCAAAAAACCATGTTATGGGAATTCCATATTATGATTGGAGATATTTTTAATACAAAAATTGATCCACAAATTTATATTTTGTTAAAACAACCCATATTTATATCTACTAGTTCATATGTAAATAAAACTTATAATCACATCATTACTTTTTAAAATTTATTATTCTTACCGATATAAAATTTATTATTCTCACACACATATAGTCACCTTAACTCACATTAACCGATTGTTGAGTAATAAATTTGTTCTCTTCATTTACTCCAACGCCTAATTTTTACTTCTACCGTTTTGTATTTATTACAACTCAAAGTAACAATGTTGGTTCGTCTTCTCGGTCACATGATCGAGAAATGCAAGTTCGACGTGATGAAATTGTCCGTACTATGTGGGAGGATTATATTAAAGACTAGTACACTACAATTTATGTTCAATTTTTTTTATTGAATTAATGTTTGATGAATTAAAATTAGATGAAACATTTACTTAAGTGGAGAACAAATAACTTTGTAATAATTTATTATGCAATTTTATAAATTTTTGTTTATATGGTACGATTGAATAAACAATTGGGGCTTTTAAAATTATTTTACAACTTATGAGATTCTTATGTTTATGAAAAAATATACAACACAAAAATTTCATACCGCATGTCCAAACAAAACTTCAATTTCATCTCATAATTTCATATTATGATATCATATCATGATTCCATATCATGATACTATATCGCATGGCCAAACGGGCCCTTAAATTGTATAAAGTTGAACAAATAAACACACACATCCTACGTGACATTCTATATGACAATTTGCGTCCTGCGTGTATTATGCCACATAGAACTCATGTGTCTACTTGTTCAATTTTATACAAGTTTTAAGTGTCTACTTGTGCATGCCCAAAATTAAAGGATATAAATGTGAATGGAGGTCAAATTAAAAGACACATTTATGTATTATGTTTTTTAATATACTTAGCTCAAATTTGAGCACTCGACTTTAGAGGCGGGGTCACTAAGATAATTCAAAACATAAAGAAGCTAAAAAAATTCAATATTTACTCCCCGTTCATTTTTAATTGTTAGGTTGCGCTTTTCGAAAGTCAATTTGATTAATTTTCAAAGTTAAATTAGATTACATCAATTTAATATTTTAAAAACAAAAAAAATTATATATTCAAAAATATACGAAAAGTACTATAAATTACAATTTTTTGCACATCAATATGATGGAAAGCACGTCGTAAAATATTAAGCAAAGTTCTTATAGTTTCACCCTAAAAAAGAAAATCACGAGAATTAAAAATAGATGAAGAAAGTATTATATATATACATACAAAATAATTTAACTATATATAAAAATAATGTATACTTTTCCATTTATAGAGATTTAGATGAACACTTCACCATGATCTAACTCAAATACCTAAATCAAACTCATTCTCTTGCATTTATATTAAAAATAAATATTTATTTTACTTCTTTTTCATACTATGTTTAATATTAATTTTAAATATTAAAATAATTAAATTTAATAAAATAAACCTCGAATTAAAATTCTCACTAATTTATCCTATTCCCTACTACTGTTGGCTAATTGTTATGCTAACCTTGTACTCCATCGAATTTTCAAGAATCCCCCCGGCCAAAACCAAAATTATTAGCACCGGTAGCTATAAAATCACCAAATTTAGCCTTAAATTCTCTCTTGACGCTTCTCCTTCTTCTATCCCTTAAAGGGTCACTTCAAATCGGATCAAATCTAGGCAAAATTTTCTCCTTTTTCCTCTTCTGGGTCGTTCTTGTTTTGTCGATTGAGGCGGACATAGTGAATTAGTTCATCATGAGGAAGAGAGAGAGGGAAAACCCATGTGGTATATGTGGGCATTATCACAAGTACGAAGAAGGGGAGCCTTGTGGAGTTTGTGGTCATCGAATGCCTACTGTTTCTGATATGGGTTTTCCAATTCAAATCAGTGCTTTTCCTTCTGAGATCTTGCCGGAGTTTCTTTTTTTGGGAAGCTATGATAATGCTTCTAGAGCTGAGCTTCTTAAGAGTCAAGGGATTTCTCGTGTTCTCAATGTGAGTCCCTCTTACTTGTCCTTGCTTTGTTTCTTTCTTCGAGTTAATTGAATTGTTGAGTAGAGTTGACAAGTTTCAATCTTTGAGGCAAAAGTTGTAAAGTATGATTTTGGTTGTTGTTGTTGGTAGAAATTATAATTAGTTGACCTTGTTCTGTTCTTGTGTTTGAGGGATTTGGGGATATGCTTGTTATCTGTTGCATTGTCTTTTTGAACTTCTTGGAGATACTCTTGTTGAGATAACTTCACTAATAGTTACATAGTCAAATTCAATCACTTGGTGTCCGGTGGTGCATTTTGTGACTAGGCAATTTCTCTAACAATTTTGTTGTGAGTACCTTTCACTTTCTTTGTATGATGCATGTCAAAGATTCTCATTGTTGTAGTATAATAGTAACAATCTGCGAAATCGTGGCCTGAGTTTCCAATCCTAAGGTGTGTCAATGAATATAAATCACAAAATTGACCATACAACAACAGCAACAACATCTCAATCCCAAGGTAGTTGATGAATCAAGAAACCATCTAAACTTGATGTTTGTTATACAGCCATGCCTTAAATCCACGTAATCAATGGAAAGTTTGTACAGCAGCTTTGCACTTAGGTCTTGTGATTTCTTTGGAGCTGTGTGGGAATCTCTGCTTTAAGTTGGGGCTAAATTTATTACCTTGCTTTCAATAGTTCATGAGGGAGGGGTAATACGACTATTATGGCAAGCAATGAAAAAGAATCTTCTTTCGCAGAAGTATCTAGTTTCTTTTCCTTCTCATATTTGTGTGAAAAAAATCAGCTCAACCCTCTTCTTATAAATGAGTTGGTGTCATATTTGTTAGCATCTTAAAACAAGCAAGGTTCACATTCCAGTAGACTAAAAAAAGACCTTTTCTTCCCATCTGTAAATTACTTGGTACTGGTGTTGGTGAGAGATAATAAGTACTCTGTTATAACACATTAATGCATAACTTTATGGTCCTACACAAATCTTCAAAGATACATTTAGTGCGTGACTTCAACTGCATCTTACAAATACAGTGTGAATGTCTGTGTTGGTTCTGAATTGAGTCTGCGCAGATCTAGGTCAGGCCATTATTTTGATGATGGGTGATATCGATCTTGGAAATGGATGATAGATTTATTTCAAAGGGTTTTAAGTTTATCTTATTCTATTCTTTATACTGTTATTGTGCTGTACTGTTGTAGTTAATTTTGTCTACATTTCGAATATCTTATTGATGTTGGATTTCTAGCATATTTCGAGTGATGTAACTATAAACAATGGCTGCCTACTTAGAAGCTTCCGTTTTGTGTTCATGTGCATGATTGTGTTCATTCTTTCAAGCATCTCTTTTCACAATGGGTCTTGAAGTCATTCGCAACCCGTCTCGCTCTGTCATGAATTTTTACTACTTTCATCTTTTAGTTGCAAGTTGCAACAGAATTTGAAATGAATTCATGTTCCATCTCATAAAAATCCAGTCTTTGGATTTTGGTTTTATTAAAATGCCTATTCAATCTTAGCCTTTAAAAGACATGGACGACTAGAATTAGATCTTGACTGAGATTTTTTTGGTAATTATCTGACATTTTCATTAATAACCGTGAAGATTTACAAAACTATAGCAGCGCCTTCGCAGCTTGCTTTTCCATCTGCTATTCTCATGTACAAAGAAAAGTAAGAATAGAACCTAACCTAGAACACAAAGCTTTGAATCATAATCCTCATTACTACAGGGGCTCTTACATTTCAAACATAAACTGTTTATCTAGCTAAACATTCCCAAAGCCTTGATTTCTTCTAAAAAATCCTTTAATTCCTCTCGATCCAAATGGAGTGAACAAATTCTGTACAGACCATTCTGATAAGTTGAGCACTCTGTTTTCCCCTTGGTCCTCATTATTATCCCATTGAGGTGATGTTTTGAGTCCGTGGCAAAGAAAACCCGAAGATGAATCCATTGTAATAATCTTTCCTGTAGCTATTGTGAATACAGCTAGTGAACAAATAAGTGGTCGCTGGATTCATTTGCTACAGCACATAACCTGCATTGGTGATCCACATTCATTCCTCAAGAAGCTAACCTGTCAACTGTCATCAATCTTCCTTGCAACTGCAGCTAGACTTTTGGTCGGGCTGCATTATTGAACATAAGACCCTTCCATCTCATTCCAGGACAGTCCCTATCAACTGAAGATAGATCTGCTTAACCAATCCTTTGTGGCGTGCTGCATTAATTTAGTTTGTAAAGCATGTAGTGCCATTTACACTCTATTTGGATCATTGTTACCCATTGTATTGTATTGTATTGTATCGTTACCATACCTACAATGTTTGTTTTGATTGTTACTTAAAATGTATTGTATTGTATTGTATTGTATTGTTAAATTTTGTCGTTACGTAACAATGAAAACCCCCATTTTATGGAACAACCGATTTGGTGTGTTCCCATTGTTACTTAATTTCTTCTTTCAATTATATCATGGCATAATATTTCATAATACCTTTTTACCCTTTACCATATATTATTTAATTCTAGTCAAACCTCCTACCCTAGAATAATTAAGGATATTTTAGTAAATTTATAAATTACAATACAGTACGATACTGCCAAACCAAACAGTAAAAATGTTATTAAACAACAACAAACAATACAGTCTAGCCAAACATTGTATCTACCATACAGTACAGTACAATAGAGTACAATATATTATAAAACAATGGGTAACAATGATCCAAACAGAGTGTTAAAGGGAAGTTCCCTGTAGGAAGCTAGGCTATACAGTATGTCTCTGATGTCATCTTAGAATGTTCATATTTGTCATATGGCCAGAAAGAGAAGAATGTAAATATGAGATCACAAACAACTTATTATACGTCAAATTCATATGCTTGGACCTTGGAAGATTGGTTGGTGTTTGGAATTGAATTTTCCCCTTTCAGACAGGAACCGACATGGACATTATCTCATTTTATTTAATAAGCCTGGTGAGGTTTATTGTTTTCAATTCTGAACTCCATGGGTTTCTTTTTGGGATTTTGTACTTGCCATTTCGTCAATAGCAATCTCTAATACATTTTCTTTTTCTGGTGAAGCTCTGTAGTACATTCTCTTGTAGTTTATATATTCCCGAATCCACAGTTTTAAGTGCTAAGCCAACTTTTGTGGGAATAGTCCAAATAAGATTGATAGGAAGCTTTGAGGAGAACACATGCTGCAGTTTGGATATGATATTGTCTGGTTCATGTATGATGATGCATGCAAAAAACTACAACTGTGATGTGTATGAGTGGTATCATTGCATGATCTATTGTTTGTAGGAAGGCAAAAGATTATAGCTCATTGGATGACGATATTGCCTAAGACAGTAGGAGTTATGTACACAATCTGAAGCCTTGGGGAATTTCTCAGAAAGAAGATTAAGAAAAGGAACTGACAAGAGAGCTAAACAGAATGGAACTAATATCAATCATTGTAGTTAGAGGGACGGATTGCATAAAGTGTAGTACACATCATTCGGTGAATCTGGATTGGCTGAATGTTAATTTGATTAGTGGTCCTTTCCGGGGTTTCGTGGACATAATTATGGATCCCCTACTCTACTAGATTTATATGGGCCGTTTCCTCTCTTGGATGCTTTCTCATTGTCTAGTTAATTAGTCTCTTGTCCAGAAGGGAAAGGTTAGTTTTCCTTTTTCTGATGTATATCTGCCATTAGGTTATGAAGGAGACCTTGAATAAGATGTTAGTTACTAAGAAAAGGAGGAGAACCTTTTTCATTTTTAGCTTGAGTGGTCGCCTGTTGTTGTATGTTTTTGTTTATGCCCTTCCATTATTGATCAGGATCTTCATGAGCTTTCATGAATTACCACCAGGGAGGTCGTGATTTTATAGTTCTCTAAAGGAACATTCTTTGAATCCTATAAATATGAGCTGTGGAATAATTATACTCACTAACAGAAAGAACCTGGTGAGGTTTGTTTGTCACCTTTTCAATCAAGCTGGACTTAAGGTCTTTTAACTTTTACTGGTGCATAACTCGATTTAGAGGGTAAGAGAGTGGCAAACAGTTCCACATAGCTTGTTCATTTTCCTGCTCTTTTCAAGTACACTGGGCTGTTTCTCTGCAATTTTTTAATTGATGCAATTTAATCTTGATAATATTTTACTATCTGAAGCGAACTAAACTATATCTGGCACTCAGGCTTTGCTAAAACATGCTGATGTTTCTCTTGCTACGCCATTTCAATTTTCATTTTAGTGCTTCAGAAGTTATGCATGAGACAACTTTTGCAACCTCTATAGATCATCCCTATTACTGTCAATATTATGGAACCAAGTTCTCATCCACATTTACTTTTTCTCTGTGCAGACTGTACCTGCTTGCCAAAATCTATATAAAAACTCTTTTACTTATCACTGCCTTGAGGATGAGCAAGATTTGCAATTTGACGATGCTATCCAATTCTTAGGTGAGTGTCATTACTTGTGAATTTAGTATGTCTAAGCTTATTTTTGACAATTTTTTACTTTACAGGTTTAAGAGTATTTTAGTCTGACATAGGATTTCAGATAATTTCTTTTTTAGATTCTTGGCTTTGTAGGATATCAAGGAACAATAGGATTTTAAACACGTAAAGTTACTAACACCAAATAAAATGGGTTTTGAGCATCTTTTTAAAGAAGTTCTGGCAATATCTTTTGAATTTCTCTTTTTAAGTTTCCTAACAAATAATTTGTGGTTGAATGACTTTTCTAAAGGAAAGTTTTTACTAGCACGTAGTTATTTCTGGGGTATTATCATTAAGAATACAAATGTTTACTTATCAAAAGACCATTGTAGAAAGCACCCAAAGGTGTGGTCTAGTGGTCAATGAAGTGGTTAAGAACCCTAAGGTCTCAGGTTCAAGACTCAGCGGAGACAAAAAAACACTAGGTGATTCTTCCCATAAAAAAAAAGAACATTGTAGAAAACCTCTGCAAAACCCGAAAACATAATTAGAAACCCTTATATTTCGCAATACCTATCAGTTAAACATCTGCATTATGAATTCCATTCACATTGTGTAAACATCATAGCTATTTTCCTAAAACAACATGCATTATTTCAGCTGTAAATATTATCAGCCTTTTGATCTCAGATGAGTTTAACTCTTTAATTGAAGTTTCTCCCTTGTAAGTTAACTTCTGATCAATTTATTAAGTCATGATATGCTTGATTATGTCCCTTGTTCCTCTTCCTAATAATCACCTAGTTCCAAACTTTCAAGCTTTAGCATTGTATTTTCCACGTGACAAGGCATCCATCCTCCGAGTTGACATGCTTGTATAGAGAGTTTTATTGTTTGTGTTTTACTTCTGCCCTCTGGCTGTTTGCTAATGATCCCTGTCTGTGAAGGACAAGCTACTGTGCTAAGCTTCTCTTATGAATTTATCTACCTGGACTTCGACTGCAAGCTCTTCAAAGAATCCAGTACTTCATTCTTTTACCCATCTTCAATTGTAGTTTTTTCCAGTTGAACGTTGAGTCTTCTACAGGCTTCTTTTGTGTATAGATTTGTCTCCTACAGGCCGTTGTTTTGAACTTTTGGGGTAAAGTAGGAAACGAAGCTTGCACTCTTCTTTTCCTCTTCCAAATGCTTTGTTCGTGTCTTGGATATGTATTTGAACTTGACAGCACTTGAAGATTAAACTTGAACTTCCTCTACAATCTACAACTGTTGAGTAGGAAAGTAT
This sequence comes from Solanum acaule, assembly GCA_036250505.1. Classification (NCBI taxonomy): domain Eukaryota; kingdom Viridiplantae; phylum Streptophyta; class Magnoliopsida; order Solanales; family Solanaceae; genus Solanum; species Solanum acaule. Next base: position 9,602 of record JAJOOR010007420.1, on the reverse strand, counting down.
AGTATTCGTGCTAAAATATGATATCATGCAATTCAACTGCTATAGTTGAAACTATCATGTTTATGGTTTCAACTTTATTTTAGAGCCATCTTTGTTTGTTTTGTGGAGATGCTCTGCTGCTAAACTGATGCTAATGTTACTTTTCTTCTGCAGAACAATGTGAAAAGGATAGGGCTCGTGTTCTTGTACATTGCATGTCAGGGAAAAGCAGGTTTGGAATTTGATTTGTGTGGTGTTGCATCCTTTCCTCCATTCTCTTTGTTCTTTCCCCGGGTTTCCCTGAAATATAATGGTGTACAGGTCAAAGTGTGTTTATCGAAACACCTAGATTTGTTGATTGAGAATGAGAAATGCAGTAAACTATTCCATTGAATTGCTTTCAATTGATTGTGCTTACAGAAGTAACTACTATTAGAACTTAAATTGTGCATTTTTGACAGGTCACCTGCCATTGTAATTGCTTACCTGATGAAAAGTAGAGGCTGGAAACTTGCTCAGAGCTATCAGTGGGTGAAAGATCGGAGGTCTTATGTCGACCTTAATCAAGGTTTAGTTATACCCTTACAAGCATTTCTTCATTTTACCTTTTATTAATCTGAAAAGCTATGATACGTAGCTTGTAACTCTGCTCGGATATGCTCGTGTCTAGTTTAACAGGCAATGATCTAGATTTTGTTTTCGTTATTAGAGCCCTATATGTCAATGAGAGACCTTTTTTCGTGTTTTTTGGTAATGCAGGGGTTTACCATCAACTACAAGAGTATGAACAGAAGATCTTCGGGTCACTGGAGAACCAGGCCGCATTTGGCATGCCAGTCTTCTCTTCTCCTGTGCTGCCATGCTTGAGCTTTAACTACCCAAAGCCTAGTGATTCAGTTCAACTTCCAGCCTTCAACTTTTCTGGTGCTACATCAATTTTCGCTCGTTCTGATATTGGCGTTCCTCCCCAGGAATTCACCTTTGGAGCTGCTGCTCATGCCTCAGATATCCATTTGAATTCAAACCAAAATCCAAATAGTAATATGGATTAAACCAGTAATACTATCTGCCATTGTGGAATCCTCAACTTGAATGATGTTTAGAAAAAGCTACACAAGTCATTTGACTGACTTCTTCATGACTTGTTTTAAAGTTTGAAATGTCAGTACAGTTAATGTAACTACAAAATTTCATGGAGTTGATGAAAAAACGAAAAAAATCCATGTGATCTTAGAAAATATTGAGAATCTCATCAATGGAACAATTACAAAGAGGGCAAGAGCCTCTCTTCAACCACAATTCTTTTGAACAAACCCTACAATATGTATGTCCACAGGGGATAAACGCTGCGCCTTTATTTCTCTCCATGCACACGCAGCACATTTCATCAATTCCTCCTCTTCCTTCTTCTTTAATGTACCATTTCAGACTCTTCTTCTTCTTCTCATCTCTGCCGTCCGTTTCCTCAAACAATCTCATCAACGTCTTCAATTCCGCCGTGGCATTCACGCTCCGGTGCTGACGTTCCGCTGCCAACGCTGTAGCGAGGCTCACGTTCCCTTGATGGTCCCCGATTATGGGCTCTTCTTCACCGAATAATTGGGCTTCAAATTGTTGGGCCTCTTCTTCTTCTTCTCCTCTCATCGTCACGTCTGATACTCTCAAGTTCCAAGAGGATCCACAGCAAACCAGTCCGGTGAATCCTAACCGTTGCTTCAAGTTTCTCCACATCGTCCTCGGCCTATCTTCTCCGTCCATTTTTCTAACTTCCTACAAATTCGTAAGGTATTTCTCTCTGATTATTGCACTTAATTTCGTCAATCGAAAGGTCAAGAAAAATCCATGAAGGAAGATGAGAAAGGGTAGTGAAATTCTTACTTATAACAGTCCAAAAGATGATCACATTGATTGTTTTGGATTCCGGAATGGAATTTTCTTCTTGTTGTTGGTTTGCGTGTGAGAGAGAGAAAAGAGAGAGAAATTAGAGATTATTATGATGTAAAGAGGTGGGAAGAAGTTTTAAAAAAAGAAGGGATGCTTATATGTTCAAAAATTTGGAAAGAATTAGTTACAGCTCATGACTGAATTTTTCTGAAATTGGTAAAAGTGAAACAGAATGTGGACAGTCGGGGGTGGGTGACCTTTTTCACTTATTTACATCATAACTGCCTGAAACTGAATCTATCATTTTTACAATAATATCGTATTTAATGTAAGCCCACAAAGTAACTATTAGTATGAAAGGATAAATAAGATCATTCTTAACTATCTACTAATGTGTTAGTCCAATTCGTAATTATCATAATCTCATATCTAAAATCATGTTTTTGATAAGTTAAATTCATATCATGATCTATTTAATGACCTCCCATAATATTATTTTTTTTGATATATCTCTACCTCTTCTAAAATTATCTATAATCAATTTTTCACTGTTGATTATTATAAGCAGTGGCGAATTTATGTGTAAAAATTGGGTCATCCGAACCCGTGGTCCTCCGACTAAACTCGATATATTACTTATATAATTATTAAAGAACATATTAAATAAACACTTGTTGAACCTGTTCTTAAAGTTGCTGGATGGTTCACTGGTTTGACAGCCAGATTTTAACACCAAGGTCCTGAGTTCAATCCCAGCCAGCCACAATTCACTTCAATTTTTTTAGTAACTAATAACACACGTTTTTTCAAGAAAAAAAAATGAAATTCTAAAGCACTGGTGCACCCGTTTTCTTGAAATCCTGAATTCGCCTCTGATTATAAGTCATATAATTTATATGAATAAGAAATAATTAATATAGTTAATAATAAAAGTAAAATAGGTATAAAATGATATGCTATCTTTTTTATTTTTTAAACTGAGCAAAATATTATAGATTGTAATACTTCTCATATGAATATGGTAAATATTATTTTAAAATGTCGATTAAACACCATATAGTTTGACTTTCAAGATGTAAAAATGTGAATATTCGAAAATACAGAATTAAGATATGTTACTCATTGTTTATGTTTAGTTAGCACGAGATAGGGAGTGGCTTTGGTTAATAGGAAGCGTTTTTATTCTACAATATGAAACTTTTTTATGCGAAATTCAAATTTAGTTTAAAATGTCATCAATAAAAAAAAGGGTCATTTTTATGCTCTCTTTCAATAAAAACAAAATGTGGAAATTTTCTTTGTGATTTGTGAATCCATTCCAGAAAGAAAAAGCTGTAAAAGGGAGGAAAATAAAATTGAGATAATTAAGCATGTGCAATAAGAAGCGTGATGATTATGATTAAGATTTCAATTCAATAAAGAATTTAGAGGTCCCTTAATAATTAAATTCCTTAATCAAAAGCTTTTTTGTCATTATGCAAAGGCTCAATTTTCAGACTGATTTGAAAATCAAACAAACATAAGGGACCTCAGGGTATAACACTTTATTAAAAGTCCAACCTTATATTAATCTGGTCTAATCATTGTTCAAAATTCTCACCTTCTGAAAGTTTTTCTAGTTCATTTAATAGAGTTTGAGTTCGATTTAATTATTAAACCAATACAAAGCCTATCGTAAAATTATATTAGAACAAATTATCTATATCATGTTTTTTTAAAGTTCGATTTTTTTGAATCATGTATGAATATAATGGTTTACCCACCAAAACATTTTTCTTTGGAAGGAGCTAGGGAGATTCTAGCCCCTCATTGAAATCTGATTAAGCACTTTTAATCTTAAATTCAATTAAAATGTGTACTTTTGATCTTTTTTGCTTGTAATTTCATAAAGGAAACTTTCATAAACTTATCAATTATGTATTATGTTGAGTTTGTATTGTTATTTCATAAATGCGAGTAATATGATTTTTAAAATCATTAAATATGATTATATTTCTCACATGTTGGGATAAAAAAATGCACATTTTAATTAAAATAAAAGTTAAATTTATTGAATCATATATTATAAGATAAAAAGCAAAATAAAAATGAACCGATAATTGAGGTTGGTCTGTCTGTATATTCATTGTCGTGTAATCACTTTTCTAAGGCATTATTATACAAAGTTTAAAAAAGCTTTCTGTCATTTCTGACTTCGTTGAATGCTTTACTGTTTTGAAAAATATAATTTCTACTTAAAATTTTGCATTTACAGCTCCTTAGTCCTTCCTCTTGCTTTCTAATAGCACATAATACGAGTCGAAAATAGTGTTTTTAAAAGGCATTTTTAGGAGAGAGTAGTAAAAATGCATCGGGGAGATCACCGATTAAAATATACAACTTATTTGAAATTAAAGCGTAACAATAATTATAGAAATATTATGATATGATTTCAAGTGTCCAAGATTTATGTCTTATGAGCTTAATATAGGTCATTGTTTTACTTGTTCTCAAATGATCATTTAATTAATATTGTAATTATTATCTTAGAAAATTATTACTCTTCTTGATTTCAATTTTTTTTTAATAGAGAAAGTGATCATTCGAGAAATTAATTATTGTTTCTCATGATATTAAGTTATAGTTTTTTTAGAAAACTCGCCTCACGATTAAGAAAAAACAGAAATTAAGGTACTTGCGTCAAAATAGGAAAAATCACCCCATATATACATTTAAGAGTAAATATTACGGGTTTTAAACCTACTTTTAAAAATTTCTTGCTTATAACTGATTATTTACGGGCTATGACATATCAATTAAATTTAATTTAATTTTAAAATTAAATTATATTTATTTAATAAATTATTAATCTATTTATAGTTTTTTTATTATTAATTAATAATAGATAATTAATTTGATTTTAGTTCCTTTTTTAAAAAACTAAAATTTTCAGTTACCCAATTTTAGGGATTTCCTTTCCTTGTTTACCGTTACCATCCCCAATCATCGATCACACCACCATCCCACACATTTCTTCACTCCCACACGACTCAACCCACAACCCACTATCAAACTTTCTCCATTCTTTCTCATCTAGTCCAACATCAAAACCGATTACCTATCTTACCCACGATTATTCATCATCATGTCTAAGAAACAAATTGAAACTCCACGAAAGAGCCCCATATTTGACGGAATTTCAACTGATATGCTCATGCTCCATCGTTTAATATATTATCTCAAACACCCCGTCTAAAACTATTCAAATTCTGGCCACCGGTGGTCCATCTCGTTCGAAGAATAAAAAATATAAAAATAATGAAGCAAACTAAAGTGAGACTACGGCAAATCAAAGGGGGAAGAAGAGGAAGGGGAAAAAACTTGTTGAAACCCCTCTAGAGTCTGATTCCGACTCAGATTCAAATTTTATTGGTCAAACAAAAAAAGAAGAAAACAAAAAAAGCAACAAAGGTTGAGGTCACTGAAACATCAAAACCTTATACAAGAAGAAAAACAAAAAAGGATGAACTGGAATTACCAAAATCCAAAAAGCCCAAAAAAGTGGTTAAGGTAAGAAATTTATTTAATTTATTTTTCACATTACTCAAAATAGTTATTTTTTTCTATCACATTATTATTATTGTTGTTTTCAAATTTTTGTTTTTTCTGAAATTTGTTCCAAATCTGAATAAAATGTTTATGCATTTGATTATAAATTTTAAATTTTAAATTATGAATTATGATACAACATTGATATGCATATGAATTATTAATTTTGTTTTCAAATTTTATGATCTTATTTAACTACTCTGTATTGTATAGGTACTCCTGGAATTTTTTGAATAATAAGTGTATGAAGTGTGTGTGAATAATAGATGTATGGAGTGTGTGAATAATATATGTATGGAGTGTATGTGTGAATAATATGTGTATGCAGTGTGTGTGAAATGTGAATATAATGTATGTCATATTTTTTTTATAAATATTGTGTATGAAATGTGTGTGAAATGTGAACTATGGTTATTGCTGAAAAGAAAATTGTGTATACAGTGTGTGTGAATAATATGTGTACGATGTGTGTGAAATGTGAATATAATTTATGTCATTTCTTTATACATACTGTATATGAAGTGTGTGTGTGTGAAATGTGAACAATGGTTATTACTGGAATGAAAATTGAATTCTATGTGTGTGAAGTGAGTATGAAATGTGAAACTATTAAGTTATGTATGATTTGTGTATTGTAACTGATTAATATGTGTATGAAAATGATATTTCTGTATGAAACTGAATAATATGTGTATAAAGTATCTTTTAATGTAGTATACACAATTTTGTTTTACAGGAAAGGAAGAGACACGCACACTGATTTTCATGTACCAACATGAATGTGTTTGCTGATCTTTTGACTTTTCTTGGGCAAGAGAGATTTCAACAATCCTGTGGCATTATAGAAAAACAAAGAATGAAGATGGCGCGATCAGCGAAAGTGAAGTTACTGGTACGGTTGCTAGCAAATTTGGTGGACCTCATATAGCAAAAGAACATGTTCCGGATACCACCAATTATCCTACAAAAATACCACCGACTAGAAAGTTGAAATAGTTGATTGCACCTTCTACTTTTTAAGAATTGCATATTATTTTTTTTAACTTTTGGATAATTTTTTTCTGTTTAACTTTTGGATGATTCTTTTTTGTTTAAGTATTTGATGATATATACTACAATATGTTATCAAAATAGTTGATTGCACCTTTTGATTCTCTTTTGAATGTTCTAAAAATTGTAACACTATGTTTTTAATTATACACATGATGACTGACATGCACTAACCTATAATGTTTGGATATTATAAGTTCAGGACAAAAACATTATACAAACTTCATACAGTTTTGATACACTATTTTTTAAAGTAGCACTGTGTTTTTAATTTGTATAACGAATGGATAAAACGTGTATGAAATACATTTTATATGCATATGTCTATGACTTCATTATTAAATGTTGGATATTTGTATTTAGTCATGGTATAATCTTTACAGTTGTATTTTGTCTTATTTTTGTTTGAATTAAATATGATTTATTTATGTCCGACAACAACTTAAATTAGTCACTAATATATACAATATCTTTAATATGGAACAAATTTTATCATTCACGATATGCAAGTTGTGTCACATTTGTCTTAATTTATACACGATTCATTCATTAAGTACACAAAATTCATACAGTTGTTATTAAAAATTGTTCCAAGCACTAAATTTATAACAGTATGCATTCTGTATGATAGCTGAATGATAAAGACCAGAAGAATCGTATATAACCCCCTCCATTTGAAAATCGACATAATTCCCTGTTTAATTAAAAAAAAAATACAAATTAGTCTCACATTATAAACAAACAATTCGAAATACAAATATCATTCAGACAGACAGAACATTACAAAACAATTTTTATATTCAATCAAAAAACATTTCATACAAATATCATTCAAATAGTACATTCCAAACACTTTCATACTATTTTAATACAACTTTCATATAGCAAATATGTACATTTTTTTTTACGAAAATACTTCATTAATGTGACACAAATTTATACAAAAATGTCAACAATAAAATTTCAAAATTAATACAACCTTAAAACACTTATCATACAATTCGTCAAAATTTCAAATAATTTTTTTTTTCAGATTACTGGACACGCTTTCATACAAATTTCATACTTTCTTAATATACATTTCATACATATATATATATATATATATATCATTAAGACAACTTATTTCATAACAACTTTCAAACTCACTTAATACACATTTCATACAACAAATAATCATACATTACAAATATCTATATCTTATCGTACCAAATAATTCATTTCTATCTCACTAATTACTTCAGAAATGGCAACATCTAATATAACACACTAAAATTTATAATTTAATACCAACTTAAAATACTTGTTATACAATTCGTCAAAAATCCAAATAACTTTTTTTACACCTTATGAAACACATTTTCTTACAAATTTCTTTCAAATAATTCTATTAAATTCATTCATAAATATACAATTACTTTATACTTTAAGAAAAAAAAATACACAAAAACAGAATATCACTAATATTATACATTTCACAACAGTTAACAAGTAATGATATCATCTTAAACATAGAGACGATTTACAGTTTGATAATTTTTTTTTCTTTTCAATATAATTTAAAAACAAACACTAAACAATAATAAATACTAACCCGAAGGATCCCATCTTCCACCATGTTTAATTAGAATTGATACGTAATTGTCTATCTCAATAAAATCAATTTTTTTCAATGAAAAAACCTTCAATTACTAGATTCTGCTATTTTTTTAGGCTGAAGAATTAAGAGAGAGAAATGTTGAAGAAAAAAAGGCTATGATCTGATTTTTTATTTTATTTTAACTGATTGTGAGTGAATTAAGGACAAAACATATTGTTAATTTGTTTGGATCCCTTATATTATGCTAATCATTAATTATCTACAATAAGTTCAAATTAAATTACAAGCCACACTTTCAGTTTTTACTTTATTATTTCTAATTCCATTTTTTTTTAAAATTTTCGTTTATCTTGTTATTTATTTTTTAAGTTTTTTCCAATTAATAAAAACATTTCTTTTTTTTGTGTGAATTTGTTATAACCTGAAATTTTTAATGTTATAACTTGAAAGTCTAAACCTACTGCTATAGCTTGAAAATAGTACTATAATATATGTCATATGTGAAATTTACACGTCAAAATATAGATGTTATTTTATCCACCAAATATTATTTCCTTCACAAAAATCTACAAAAGAAAAGTGAAAGTGTTTCAATTTTGTGTTGGACCTCATGAGGTGTTATACTTATTTGTTTCTAGCAAATTTGACCAGTTATGTCCTGGATAATATTTATGGGAAGGAAGAGGATTTTCTGAGCATTTTGGACAAACTATAACTCCCTCGATCCATCCACTCATTTTTACTTGTTCACTATAATATTTGATATTTGCCGTCATCATGCCTTGATGATTAATTTAGATTGAGCAGTGCGACATATGTTGAGGTAATCAATTTTCTTTTTCGTTGGAGTTTTCTTCCACGACTTCTCTCCATGTACACTTGTACGTATTTGTATGTCATGGGTATATTATTAATTGATACAATTGATATATGTATAACATACTATGATATACACACTTGTATATCGTTGCATGTACTTTTAAGTCGTATATGACTTGTGTGTATGATGTGATACATAAGATATATAATAATATACACCATACATACTTAAGAAAAAACAGTATATATGCACTAGAGATACATTTATTTCACCATCAAACAAACACTATAACCACTGTTCATTCTACTATAACAATACAATATCAATTCCATACAAAAAATAAAGAAGAAGGAAGAATAGGAGAATTTCATTTTAAAAAAATATTATTAGATTGTAATATTTATTAATTTGCATCTATATTAAAAAAAAGTATCTACAAAAATGATAACCAGGTCATATTTTCAAATTAGGGTGTGTTTGGTATGGAGGAAAACATTTTCTGGAAAATGTTTTCCAATTTTCTCATGTTTGGTTGGATAAAATGTTTTCCAAATCAACTCATTTTCCTCAAATTAAAGGAAAATGACTTCTCTTCAAAACTTAAGGAAAACATTTTCCAAAACTCCCTTCCAAGTTCAAATTACAATTTTTTTTTTGTTGAAAAAATCAATTTATTTTGTC
>JAJOOR010007419.1:0-33494 GCA_036250505.1 Solanum acaule | reverse complement strand
AAGACCAAACGAACGACCAGGTGACCGAACTGTCAGTCCCAGCAAGTCATAAATGACTTGGGGTCGCTACAGGAACGCTCTAAACGACACACAGAAGGCAAGACACAAAAATGACCAAGAGGGTCATTACACTCCCATCAGGTTTTCTTGTTGTTCTTGTTCTACCCCGATCAGGGATTATCACTAGATTTTTTAGCAATAGAATTCTCCACTAGATGAGATTAGGAAAAGAGATATCTAATTGTACAATCAGCTCGCTAAGCTCCCTCGATAGCTCTTTCCATGCAAGCAATTACTGTTCTTTCTCTCCCTATTAGCCTTAGGATGGTTGTCTCAGGTTCCTTACCCTGTTATTCCTAGTTTTCTGTTGCATTGCTGTCTCATCGTTCTCTGGATGGTGATCTTCTTTATTAGTGAAAGTTCTTTCTACGATAGCATAATTTGTCTAGTCTAGTTGAGTCATGGTGTAAGTTTGATATAGATCTCTCTATTTCAGCTCCCTTCATTTTCTTTTTTGGGATACAGAGGTGTTTGATTTAGCAAGAAATGCTTTTTTATATGAACAAACTGAAAAAAGAGATGTGCATTGTACTCACTAGTTACCATGAACCTGATATCTTTATCTGTACAGTTTGATAGTCCAGGAGTATAAAGAGGATGACATTATTTAACTCCTTAAGAACAAACCATAAGAATGATTGTAAATCAGTCTGGACATGTTCTTCCTCTACACTTTACCTATTGAAGGCATCTCTGGACAGTGATATGCCCAAATTACACCTCTAAAATGAGATATAAAGTGGTAGCTGTCAAATATAGAACCCAATCAAGGTTGGGGTCGAATCCCACAGAGAATATGGTGAGAAATATGTCAGGTGTTGTTATCCGGCTGGTAGTCTTTATTTCAAGGGGGTTTTGCAATATGAAAAGTAAAACTACGTGTCTCTTGTGTTATCAATAACCACTTTGGTGAAAGTTTCTTGTCTTCAAATAATGAGAGTGAGCTATGACTATGTTCCCTATGATTTCATAACTTAACAGGTTGATGTGATTAGTGATCTATCTCGGCGATATGCATTCAAAACTAACGATAAGAGTTTAACAAAAGTCTTTTGACCCAATTAGATGAATATCACTTTATATCCTTTCGGCCTACAAATATCTATGTATCAAGCTTCTTAATGGTTTCAGATTGATTATCCTTGTGAGAGCTTAAATCATTAGATGAAGGTTAGTGGCCTCAAGTCTATGCTGTTAATCTCTTTTCCTAATCTTGCCTTCTTTTTCAAGCAAGTTAAGATTTATGGCGAGTTCTAATGCTTAATACCGTCCAAAGTAATTAAGCGAAGGGAATAACAATACATGCAGTTTCACCATTCAAGAATCACTAGTTTTTTTAACCTACATTTGTTAATCCATCATGGTCCCCACAACTGTAGTTATGGAGTTTAGCTACTCATACTTGCAAAATTCAAATCATAAGACTTAGAAGAATTCATGATAAATAACATGTAACAGATGAGTAGAAGAAACAAACTTGTTTTAACCATAAAACAATGCCAAAATAGTAGCAAAAAATCACCGAGAATCAAGAAATATGATTAATGGATCTTTCTCAACTCTAACATACACATCGTATCCAATAAACTAAGTAACATCCAAAAGAGAACCTAAAACAAGTATTTATAAACGGCACTCCTATCCTAAACAAATTAGGAAAACTTAGGCCGCGACACCAATTCACAGACCGTCAAACAGATTGACGATCTGTCAAAGCAGGAGTCAACCGTGATTCTGTCTTCTAGGTCTGGTCTTCGCAGAGGATCACGAGTCATTCCACAGTTCATGGAATCAATTGACTGTTCGTCGATTGGACCGTAGTCTTGAGAGCCACTTTGCTAAGTTGTAGATCTTTGGTTGACTAGAGACAGGACAGTCTGTGATCCTAATCCGACCGTCCGATGATAGTACTGTAGAAATTAAGGTCAAGCACATATCTGGGGACTATTTTGGGAGCAGTGGTGGGATCTGTCTCTGATGGTGGCTTGATTGTCTCCCCTATGGCCGAAAGCTCTACCTGCTCACTCTTTTCGGGGAACTCCTCCAACAATAGATCCCTTGAAGTGGACGGTGTTGTCTTTCCCTTAGGAATAGGGTTCGACTCGTCGCAAATTTTTAATAGTGTCTTGGACGTGAATCACCTGCACCGACTGGTCCAGACCCACCAATATAGGCACCTGAGTCTCTCTGTACAGTGTACAACTATGCGATCAATCAAGGGAATGAGAGTTAGGTCACAAATGGTAGTGCAAGCTCTCGGATCTCCTCCACTATAATTTGGGCTAAATTTTCAGTAAACCTCGACATGAGGCTAGCAAGCGACACGGCCCGATCTAGAGTGAGTGTATTGTCGGCCATAGTTGGAATTAAGTGTAGGTGTACAATCGTCCATCAGAACTTCGCCGCAAAGCTGAGGGATCCGTTGGTGATCAAGATCTTATCATTTAGTCAACTAGTCCGACGTTCTATTTGTCAGCATCGATGCTAGCCAGCCAATCTAAATCCTTTGACCCTCTAACTTGTACCTGAACTCCACTGTGCTAAGCGGCACCTCATAATCTGGCACAAAGATAGACTGCTGGACAGTGCATTTTGAATTATTAACTGACACTTATCGCTCCCGCACACTGTCCAGTGGTTGCTGGCCCTTGGTAGACTCCTTGTTCTTCTGCGTACTAATAAGGGTGGTTGTATATACAGAGTAGAATTCATAGATCAAGATGGGGTTGTACTCACCTGGAGGTTGGCGCATCAACCCCAATACATAATGATAAAAAATGCCTGACACTCGGGCATCTCTACCAAATCAGAGGATCTGATATGTACCTCATCCAACACACTCCTTTTGATGTTACCCCTCTGATTGGTTAGGAGCCCCTCGTAGAATATCTCTCTCATGCCATCGACCTGCCACCGGAGGTCTTCTCTGTATTGGGAATTCTTGCCTCTGATCTCAAGTTGCCTCTTTTTTTCTGAAGAGGAGGTTGTGGCCATAGACTCGTCCCTGTCGCTCGGTGACCCTATACGTCCGGAACTAGCATCCCCCGAACTCACCAAGCTGCTCGAAGTACAGGTTTACCCTCCCTCTTCAGACTGGGGAGAGGATGCTTGTTGCTGCCGTGCTTGCAACCTCGTGGTGTAAGGCTTCAACTGTGATTGTTCTTCTACCTCCGAGTCTAGAGTATTTCGCAAGCGGGAAGCAATCTCTCAGGCCTTCCCCCCTCGTCGTGGTCGAGATTTTGGCGTTATGGTACCTGCGGGGTATAGTGGTTAGTACATTTATCTAACACTTTTTGATGGTGTCTAGCATGTCCTTAATGCCGAGGAATACACATTTACCAGTTTGAAAAAAAAAACTATAGAAAACACAAACAAATTACAAAATCAATTTTTTTGAAATAGTTCACGGGCCATGAAATGGAATGACGGTCCGTGAACCCACTCGTGAACCAAACTAGACATAGTGGCCTCCTCAGGTTTCTACGAGTGGGTCGACGGACCGTGAAATGACATGTGACCACTGGAAGTGGAAGAGCTATTTGATGAGACTTCATCAGATGATTGTACAAGAGGGAACTAGAAGGAACTAGTTAGATTAGAGAGAATTATTAATTCATTGTTAAAAAAAATTTAAAATAAGAATTTTTGTCAATAATTCTTGTTGTATAGGTTTATGACGTGTAATTAAATAAAAAAAAAAGGGAGAAATGATTTCCCTTTCAGTTGATTTAATTGAACGATTGACCAAATTATTAATAATAAATAAATAATAAAAATGAATAATTTTTTTATTCAGTTTTATTAATAAATTGCATGAACTTAGATCAATCAAATAATGATATTTCTATACCTATGGAATTAGTCATCCTAATCAATTTGTCCATTTAGATTTCTCTAGGTGGAATAATAAGAAAGGTAAGATTCAAAATAATTTTTAAAAAGGTTTTTTGTTTTAGTATTTTAGAAAGGGGCGGGAGGTATCTATACTTGAATAACTATAAACGAACCCTTCTAGATGTTTCGACGCTTGATTCTCGAATAGGATTGAATCTAAGATGTGGAAGATACATTGGTTGAAGCTTTTCAAGAAGTTTTCATTTCTCCAAGAACTTCACGGACACTATCAATATCTGGGTGAGGAGTCGTAATTGATTGGAAAGTGGCTTTCTTCACTTTAGGAGCCACTGCAAGACACAATCAAACCCTACTATAGGTGTTTAAATGGTACAAGTCTTAGTTGAGGTGTCTAAATGAAAAATGGTGCCAACTTTAGGTGTCTGTCAATGAGTTTAGCCTTATTTGTCACTCCCTCTATCCCATTTTATGTCGCACACTTTCCTTTTTAGTTTGTCCCAAAAGAATGACACCTTTTTATATTTAAAAATAATTTAAATTTAAGCTTCCCATTTTGCTTTCTTAAACTCCATATCCTGTCAGATACCCCACTAAAATTGTGAGGAATGAAGTATTACGTATCTATAAAAGGAAATAGAAGGAGGATGAAAGGTGGAGACAAGGGGCGACTTCTAGCTTGGCGATAGTATATTTAATATATAGCTGAAACGTGAAAAAGTAGGATGATTTGTTACTAAAAAGAAGATTTCACATAGAGACAGGTCCATTATACAACGAGTTTCAAATCGTGCACCTTTGTCCTTTTGGGATTTCTCAGTTATCAACATAAATGTATAAACAAAAAGAGGACACACACTGCGAAGTATAAAACTATTGGATACTATTAACTTTCTAGATATACATCTTTTGATATAGAGGAAGAATGAAGTCGAGTACACATACTAGCAATGAAAAAGAGGCACTTTATATGAATGTCCTTGCATGACTTACTTTCTATATCCCCTTCCTCACCCCACCCCACCCAAAAAGAATATTATAATCGAGTAGTCTCTAACCTTTGTGGGATTATACCGGGTATGTTGTTGTTGTTGTAGTCTCTAACTTTAGCGTTTTGCTTTTAGGGAAGCTGATACCGATCAAGCTGAAGAGGCCGAGAATATACCAGGGCTCACACAGAGAACAACATCCCCAAAATCTCCAGCTTCTGTAGCAAAGCCTCAGTTCTGGGCTATATTGGATGGGCTAAAGCTCATTCTTTCTTCGACTTACTTGTTGCACGTATCATTATTCCTTTGGCTGAGTGCAGTTGTGTCCTCCTTTTTTTACTTTCAGGTATGAGAAGAATTTCCTTTTATTAAGTGACAGAATGGATAACATGATCTGTAATGTGGTGTAATTATGTGATTTACTAATCTCACATAGATGACCGCCTTTATGAAAAACCCGCTTATAGTTACTGCCGCCTCACCCCCAACCTTTTGACTCTTTTGCAGAAAGTAACTGTTATTGCTGCTGCAGTAACAGATCCCACTGGTAGAAGAAGATTATTTGCACAGATCAATAGTTTTATTGCTATTTTTATCCTTGCTGGACAGCTCACTTTGACGGTATGGTGTAGATGTATATAACATGCGAAAGTTCAATCATGGAGCTAATCCTATTTCTCCCTTTTGTGTGTCTGAGGGAAAGGGGTTTTGAGGGGATATTCAATTTCTCCAATTTGTGGAAGTGTATACAATCTCTACATGCTACTTGAACAACTCTAATGTAAAACTTCTCTTATCTACTCTCAAATGTGATGGAGGTTCTGACTGGAGCCTGTGGTGAAGGCTTCTTCCTCTCCAAATATTCTTGTCATTTGCATCACTTTCCTTATCTGAGTTCCACCATAGAACATAAACTATTTCTATCACTTGGGGGTGTGTAAGAGTGTTAATATCTTGTTGGGTAATATCAGCTCCTAGTGAGTTAGAAGTTTATTTTGAAGGATCTACAAAGAATTCCCATGTATGCTAAGTTAGAGTAAGTATAATTTTAAAGTGATAAGATATCTAGGACAGTTTTTTAAGTTGATCAGTTTCCTATTTTCTTGAACTGCAGTTCCCTTTCTTTCTTTTTATATCTCTACACTCACAACATGTTACAACATGATTCATTTTAATTGGTATCTCTAGTGTCACACGTTTTAAAAGTCCTTATTCACCACTTGGTTGCAGGGGCGCATCCTTACTTTTGCTGGTGTTACTCTAGCCATTTGCTCTGCACCTTTTGTTGCCTTCGCAAATCTAATTGCTTTAGCAGTATGGCCCACATGGATTGCAGTGGCCATCTCAGAAACCCTGAGGAAGGTATATTTTCCTTACATCCTTTTCCCAACCTCTAAAGAAAAGTATAAAAATAATGACGAGAAGTTGTAAAAGAGGAACGCCATTCTGGCATTCGTTCAATTTTTAGTTGGCAGAAACATTATTACCCCATAAACTTGGCACAATTTATTTAGAGCCTGTGTGGATCGACTTTTGGCGTATGACTTATTGCCAAAAGTCACAAGTTAGATTTTTTGTTATTTTGGCTTATTAGCAAGTGCTTATAAGCACTTATTTAGTTTACCCAAACACTACAAAACTGCTTAAAGGCTATTTTGGCTTAAAAACACCTAAAATAAGCCAATCCAAATGGGCACTTAGTCCACCTAAACTTTCCGTAGTCCTCGTTATCTCCTTCTTTCCCTTTAGACCAATCTCACCTGATGGAGGTGAGACCCACGCGCTGCCATGTGGATTCTTTGTCGATGTGTCATTTTTAAAAATAAAATTCTTTTTATACTCATTGAACTTTTGGATCATCTTTTTCGGGCCAAATTTGTAAAAGAGTTAGCAACTCCATTATTGAGGCAATTTTTTTCATTTGACAGAATATAGTGGATTGGACTGTGCATCCGATTTTTTGGTTTTGTTTTGCATCATTTGGTTTCTGTTTTTCATTTTATGGTTTTGATAAAATGTCATCCAATTTGAATCAAAATAAATTTGGTTTGATTCGGTTTTGCTCTTTCGGTTCATTTTTTCTTTTTTTCAGTTTGTGTTTTTGGTTATTCAGTTGTGTCATATAAGAAAACACAGATCTAATATAATTGAATAGTTATATTTAAATGACAAAAAAAAGAATAACTATTATAAAGAATGAGAAGTAGTAATGACATTCTCTTAAATTAATACTTTTCCTAAATTCAACTCACATGATTGAAATAGTGGACAACACTGCTAGGATAACAACATATATATGTTTGATGAGATAGCCGAACACTGCTAGTCTCCTACAAAAGCATAATGGAACAAGTCAGCAAATTGCACTCCTAATATTAATATCAAACCAAAATGTAGGTATTGTTTAATGCTAGTCTATTTCTTTATTGACTATGTACCAAGAATGAAATGCGTTATATATATATATATATATATAAATAAACACAATATATACTCTATTAGTTCAATTTTTCGGTATTTGTTTTCTAAAATCTGAAACCAAACCAAGAAACCAAAATTTCTAATCCGAAACCATACCAAAAAACCAAACTAAATAACAAAAAAATTCGGTTGGTTTGATTTTTGAGTTAATCCAAATTATGCACACCCCTAATAATAAACTCTTTATGGAATTGATAAGAAATATAAGTTGGAAACAAAAGTTCATTGCATCAAAAGAAAAGAAGGAATAAAAATAGCAAGATGGAAATCACAACATATCTCTAGGGGTGGCTGGTTGACCTTGATTAATTATGTTCTTGATTCACTACCAATCTGTATGATGTTAGTATTCCCAATTCCCAAGAGGGTAATCAATAGGTTGGATAAATGAGAAGAAAATTCCTCTGGCAAGGAAACAGTGAGAATTAAGGCTACAACTTGGTTAAATGGGATGCTGTGATAGTGGGAAAGAAGCATTGGGGTCCGGGAATAAAGAACTTAATGAATTAGAGCAAAACCCTTAGGATAAAATGGCTGTGGAAGTTCAATAATGAAGAGCAGACTTAGTGGAAGGAAGTCATTAACGCAAAATATGTTGAGGAAGACAACTGGATGACCAAAGAGGTGACTACACCATATGGGGTCAGTGTATGGAGATCCATTAGATCTTTGTGACATAAGTTTAATGCTAACACAAAGATCAAAGTTGGGAATGGAGAGAACAGAATTTTGGAAGGATGTTTGGCATGAAGCAGGTAGGCTTCAACGTAGAAAGTGATGCTTCAATGTAGAATTTTGGAAGGATCAAAGTGATCTTGCAATGTAGAAAGAGATGCTTGCCCATCTCAGCAATTTCCCCACAAAAAAAAATATCTAGAACGTAATGGTATCCATCTCCTCTTTAAGTTGTCTTGAGTCAGTACAACTTCTTTGGCTAACTACCAGACAAAACAGGCCACTTTGAGTGGGATTTCTGACTTCCAGATTCCTCTCCAGTGACTGTGAGGCTGATTGGGGTGGTTTTTGTATGCATAGCCCACCTTAAAACTACCCTTCTGATTGCCTTTCCACCACAAAATGTCTTGACCCCCTTCCAGTCCATTAAATTGCTCAGTGAAAATCTGCTACCCTCTGAATCTCAGTCATTTAATTGTCTTCTAAAGATGAAGTTCCACCCTTGAGGAGTCCAATGATCTACTTTGGTCTTCTGTTAGTGGGATACTAGAGGATATATATCAGGATACAAGACCTAGAACTTTTGATAGTATAGAGAACAGTATGCAAAAAGTCAAGCTATATTGTTTTATGCTTCTATTTTTTTTTGGTGTAATCAGTTATACTCAAATGATACTATCTCCGTAATTGATGTACCAGACTCAATTTAGGAAAAGATAGTAGGATTTGAAGTACATGTGTAAATATTGACCAGTACAGTTTTAGTACTCTCTTTTGAGGAATATACAAAGCTACCAGTTTTTTTTTAAAATAAAATAAAAAGAATTACACTGTTGGTACTCTATTATATATTTATATTGTCTAAAGCTTTTATTATTTGGCAAGAGATAATGAAGTTCTAGCCAAGTCTTTTTAACAGATTTGTCCCGAAAAAAGCAAAATTACATAGTTGAAATGAATAGACATCAACATCTAAAGAAGCAACAAAAAGAAATACACAATTGAAACTTCATTATTTTGGCTAAAACTTTTTCTATTTGGCTAAAAATAATGAAATTTCAACTATGTTCTTCACAGATTTGTCCCAAATAATAATACAGAATAGGAATAAATAGCTATTGTAGCCAAAGAAGAAATAGAAAGAAATATACAATTAGAACCCATTATTGTAGCTAAAACTTTTTATTTGGCTAAAAATAATGGTGTTCAGCCAATTCTTTTACATTTTTGGTATGAAAAAGAAGAAATACACAGTTGAAACAGATAAACTTTTCCTTTGAAAGGAGAAACAAAAAGAAGTTCAAAGATGGGGTAAAATATGCCTTGTATATTATGAAGAAGCAAGGAGAAAGAGACAATTGGAACAAATAGACTTTCTATGTGGCAATTAATGGTTGGAAAGTACCTCACTCGGAAGCTAATTTTTCAATTTTCTTTACTTCCATTCCCTTAGAAGAGAGTGTATCCACACTCTTTTCTGCATCACCATCCAAGGGGTTGAGGCAAGCAAAAACCCAAGTATGCGGTGGATAATTAGAACAAAGAAAAGTTTAGGTGTACTGAATAAGCAGTGCCAACAGGTTTTGTGACGAATAAAAGAAAAGTAGGCATACACTTCTGCAATTGAGCCTCATATTTTTTGTCTTTTACGATAGGTGGTCACATACGTCGTTACCAGGCCTGCAAGGGAGCTTCTTTTCACTGTTGTCTCGCAGGATGAGAAGTATAAAGCGAAGGTATGTAACAAAAATAGTGACCTGAAAGATTATCATTGTTCCATCTTACATATTAGCAGCAGCTTGAATTGTGAATATCCTGTCTGTAGCAAATCTTGATTTCCAATTTTTAAAATCTTTTTGATAGGATATAGCAAAGCTAGTAGGTTAACATCATTTTGTTAGGTCTGCACAAGTGTTTCATGACACTTGAAAGGATTGTTGTGGTTATAAGTGTCACTTGAATATCCCTAGCAGTAGAATGATTCTACTGTTTCTTTTTGTGGTATGCCAACGTGTCTATGCAGGTATGCATAGATGTGATTGTTCAAAGACTTGGGGATGCTACAGCAGCTGCAATGTACAAGCTACTCTTCAGCACTCTCAGTGGCAAGGCATCAGCTGTTTCTCTATATGCCCTGCCCGTAAGTAAAACCCTCCTTGACAACACTACTCTTAATGTCTTGAAATTATCGTTTTCCGTTTATACAATTCCAGATGATTGGATAGTGGATACACACTACTGCATACTTCTATTTAGTGATTGAAAAGCCTCAGAGAAATAAAGGTTGAATGTTCAACGTAACTTTGGTTCTTCTTTCAGGTCTGCTTGATGTGGATACTGACAGCATTTTATCTAGGACACCGATACAGGCAACTATCAGCGGATCATCCCTCTCAACCCGTTGAAACACGTAGAAGATACGGAACATAATGCCAAACACGAAAAGTTTTTGTATCTTTCAGAACCTTAATGGTAAAAATACCTGTTTTCCTCCTTATCTTCTTTGGATCAGTTTCCATTCAGAATGAAGCATGATCTCCCCTTTGAATGTGGTGTTTCCTTGTTGCCCGGGCCTTAACCTGTTCTATTCAAAATGCCCTCATATCAAAATACTCAAAGTGGTCGCCTAACTTGAAGAAGAGCCTTTTAAAAAAACCTCATCTACACCCAGAGACACAGAGCTGAGGTCAAGTTATTCTCGACTTCTTGAAGTGTGGCTACCAGTAATCAATGGCATAATTCAACTTTGGTTCCTTCTTAATGAATGAATCCGTTGCGCTAAGCTTTTTCCAATTTTCTAACTCAGTAGACTGAACCTATGACCCTGTTTTGTGCTATAGGTCAAGTGTGAACCCTCCTACACATGAAAAAAATGATAGGTCTCTTTGAGATTTAAAAAATACACCCTATCCAAGTGACTGACGTAAAAGTTTGTTCTTTAGCTTCAGTATATGCGGCTCAAGGATGATGTCTCAAGTTCTGGCAGTTAAAGTTACTTGTTCTAGAGCAGGGATACAATTCTAGTGGTTGAGGATCGACCATTTGGTTTTCAGTAAGATAGTAGCAGTCTGTACTTGCTGGTTTAAAAAATGGAGTAAAGAACAAAGACAGAGGGATAGAACCACCACACTAAGTTGAGTGACAGTGCTTCAATAGCTGTAAATGGAGCTCAACAGGTGTTGATATTCAGCCATTGTTAGGAACAGTGACTGTTTTTGCATATTCTGTTTTTGAGACAAATAGGAGCTTGAGTTATATAGACGTGTATCCTATGAAGGTGGCAAATCTAGAGACATTGTGAGAACCTGTACTGGTTTTCGTTGGATATTCATAGGAGTAAAAAGTTTTCGTCATATAATCCAGGTGTGGATACTTTTACTGCTTTCATCTCGATTTGCATATAACCATGTTCTCACTAACGCGCTTGGCAAATGGGCAGGTTAAAAATGTGATAAATATCCGACCTACTTATATTTAGTACGGATAAAAAAGAGTTGGTGAGGGATGATGTGATTACCATTTACCCATATCATCATGCTTTACTGGATACTAAAGTCAAACTGCAAGTTCCTAAAATCATGTCACTTAAACCCTTTGAAACTCAACGATTCATTTGAAAAAAAAGGCATAAAAGTAACATGTGATAAGTAATCTCTCAACACACATAATAATCATTTAAACAACAATGAAAATGAATCCATATTGCCATTTTTTCATCTGTGAATTATTAATCAATCCATCCCTACACCCGAATATTTCTTAGACGTGTGTTTTATACAAGGAATCAAACTTATGAATCTATTTTCTTTGTGGTTAGTCTTTCAACTCTAGAATGAGTACAAAAATAGGCTAAGAATTCACTTAGAATGAAGAAATTGAGAATATTGTTCCCTAGTATCTCAATTGGTCATATGCAAAATCAAGTGTCTCCTGATGAAGAAGCACTTCAAGTAATGGATATTATTATTCAGATTTCGCGATGAAAGAATTCCTTTGCTATCAAAGAATCCAATGTTTCGCCCCTACAGAGGTTTTCCTCATCTTGCACATCTCCTCAATTCATCAGCAAAAGCAGCCTTAGCCTGTGTCAAATTAATTAACGAAATCACGCAAAGGAAGGATGAATATACCATATCACAAGTAAAAGGAGTTCCAAAACGTGCATTTACACCGAAAATATTTTCATTCACCAACCAAACACCTACTCACCAACAAAACATGAGAAAATAAGTTAGAAATCAACTTGTTTTTCCAAAAAAACATTTTCTAAGAAAATATTTTCCATGAAAAACATTTTCCTTCATACCAAACACACCCTAAATCAATATAATCTGAAGACAATTATTGTCTATCTTGGTATGGCAAATATTATGTTTAGCAAATTGAAAAAAGAAAATAATAAGAACAACAATACTATCTCAGTCTCAAACAAGTTAGCATCAACTATATAAATACTACTCCCTCCGTCCCATTTTATGTGGCAACATTTGACCGGGCACGGAGTTTAAGAAATAAATGAAGACTTTGAAATGTTTACCAAATTGCCCTTTTAAAAAGTAGACTCAATTTCTCTCTCCTCATAAATGTATTGGAGTATTATTTTAAGATTAAGTGGGACCAACAAGGATAAAAAATGAATTGTACCTTTAAATACTTTCCATATAAGGAAATGTTGCCACATAAAATGGGACGGAGGGAGTAATTGTTTATTTAATTAATTCTCCAAAAATTATACACATGTAACCCCACATCGCTGAGTGACAATATTCCACTGATCTCAAAGAAGGGCTAAGAATTGGTTGTTTTTGGCATACAATATTAATTATCATTCCGTACAAGCAAATCAACTCTCTCAAATAATTGTCAAGATATATTTATCATATTTTCTTATCACCATCATATATAAACTATCATTTGAATAGATATTTTTTTCTCAACAAATATAGTCACAAAATATGTTTAACTAAACATCATATAGATTTAACATGTCTGAATATTCTAATCCATAGATCAGACATGCTAGCTGATCACGAATACTTTAGTTTTCAATTCATAGAAACATCCTCAATACAGGCAAGTAAATTTAGTTACAGAGAAATATACAAATGTTAGTTTTATTTTCAATACCGACTAAAAGGAAAGTGATTAACACACAATCTTAAACCTTTATCTAAAAAAAATAGACAATTTCTCATCACCTACTCAATCAATCACAAAAGATTTTTTTTTTAAAAAAGTAAAACATTTTCACTACACAATCAAGAACCAATTTTAGTGCAAAATCAAGAACCTCACAAGTTTAAAAGAGAGAAATATAAAAAATTAAAACAAACACAAACTTAAAGAGAAAACATGAAAGAATCAACAACATATAAATCTACCAAAAGAAAGACTATCAATAGAGCTTGAAACACTATTACACAAACATATGCTTCTTCTTCTTTTTTTAAGAGGGAGAAACATTAAAATAAATTTTTTTCTACACAATGACAAGACAAATTTAATCCTTCTCCCAGTTAAAAAGAAGAAGAAGGTGTTTGTGTAATAGTGTTTCAAGCTTTATTGATAGTATTTTTTCTTGGTTGATTTGTACATATTCTTGATTCTTTCATGTTTTCACTTAAAGCTTGTGTTTTTACATTAATTTTGTTGAGTTTTAAAAGGTGCGAATGGAAAATGAAGAGTTGTGACTTTTATGAAAAGTTGCGACTTTTATGAAGAGTTGTGACTTTTATGAAAAGTTGCGACTTTTATGAAAGGGTGTGACCTTTCCAAAGGGTTGTGGCCTTTCCGGTAAGGCACAATAAGCACTGTTTCACACCACCCTTTGTTGTCAATAAATAGAGGGATTTTCTCTCATTTTAAGAGGACCAATTTTCTGGACTTCTTCTACTACTACTATGTCACGTCCCAAGCCTACACCCTGGACGTGGCCGGCACTAGAGAACCATTGCTAGCCCCAAGAAAACCCTTTGCCTGGCTCAACTCTCAGCGGAAGACTTACTCAACATAAGATAACTCAAATATAAAGTTTTAACTCAAATGCTTAAACTTAGAACATTTAGAAATATTCAAACTGGCCACAAGGGCAACTCAAGTCTAGAACATTAACAATAGAAAATAAAATAGAATTCTTAACTAGTACTGTCTATCGATCTATGAAGCCTCTAATACTATGAGAGATGTTGGAACAAGACTGACGATCATCCTAACAAAACTGAAATAGATGGAAATAAATAAGGGATCCTCCGAAAGTAAAGAGGCTCACCAAACAACTCTGGAATTGCAAATGGTATCAACGAATCACATGTTGATGACCCTGATCTCCTGTATCTGCATCATGAAACGATGTAGGCCAAACGACATCAGTACATTAAATGTACGAGCATGTAAGGGGAATAATGAACATAACATAAAAGTTTGAACTTGGAAAGAAGGAAACATACTCACATCAACTCTACTCAACTCAACCTTAACTCATGAATACTCAACTCAATACAGTATAAAAATAACAATAAAGATGCAGTTTATATAATGTATTTTAAATGGTAGATAACAACTCAATGTATTTAAAAATACAATAATAATTCAGTTTGTATGTAAAATACAAATAACTCAATTTGGGAGATTTTCTGACCAACAGTCATCACTATGAGCTATGTGATGATACATCGTCTCACCCACACTGTTAGAACTATTTTATACCTTGCCGGAGTATAATACATTCTCAACTAAGTGGATCAACTAAGCTATGCTTAAAAAACAATAAAGAATCATCTAAAAAGTATGACCCTTTCTACCCACGTTGGCTACATAATTTATGAGGACTTTGAGTTGTATGAAATCGTCTCCATATCAGTGTTCAATACTACTCCCAAAAATATACTTAGCTCATATGTTTAAAAACATTTTCTCATCCTCAAGCTTTGAGATTATTACTCAAAAGGTTCTCTTAAAAGAGATTATACTTAAAAACTCCTCATGAACTCATTTGAAAATCGATGTTTCCTCTCATTTTAAATGTAAAAACATTTATTCTTGGGAATACTTAGTTCCCATATATTCATTTTGAAATTCTCATCCTCAAACTCAAGTACTCAAGTCTTTAAATAGGTTTAAAAAAGATTATAAAAGACTTCTTAAAATGACTCGAACGAACTCTCAAGACTTTACGCTTAACTCTACCTTGAATTTGAATTATGAATTCTAGGGTTATGATTCATTTTATGAAGAATCTCTCGATGTTTAGATGTAGTTTAGAGTAGTTAGAATCTGAAAGGAGTAAATTAAGGTACACCTTAAAAGAACTCAGACGGATCAAACGATGAAAACAGGACGGGGGCAGACGACCCTGGCTCACTGAGTGGCGCAGGGCGCCAACCCCTATATTACAGAAGATGGTTTGGGGAGCACTGAGTGGCGCATCGCCCCACCCCCTGCCCAGATTTCTGACGAGTTTTCTTGCTTCAATTTCATATCTTACTCCTCTAGAATCAAACAATTTCCCTCAAACTCCTTTGGATTCTTAGACCCAATATAATTACAACAAAATCTGCCCTAAATCTCTCAAGAAGAATCCTCAAACACAAGATCCTCATCGCAAGAACGCAATGAAACCTCATACTTAAAGATTAAATCACAAACTTCATGAAACTCATCAAGAACTTAAATATACTCAATCTTGTGGATGGAATTTGTAAAAGGAACTCATGATTGGTGTGTGGGTGAACAAATTCATCACTATTAAAACTTACATACCTCTTAGGATTGAATCCTTGGCGAAAACCCCTCGAAAATTGCAAGAATCTTGACTGTTCTTCCTTTTCTCTTCTTTTCCTCTTCTTGAACTCCTCTCAAAACCCAAAGCGTATTTAGGATTGTCAAACTGACCCAAATCAGTTTTGACCTCTAAAATAATACTAAAAACATTTTAAGCTGATGTGGTAAGGAAAACACCAAAATACCCCTCATTAATCCTGGTAACTTTCCTTAACTGGACAGGCTGACTTCAAACGAGCATATCTCCCTCATTCAAACTTGAAATTTAGAAAAATCGATGGCGTTGGAAAGAGGATTCCAATACCTTTCATTTGATATCTTATGGGCCACCTAACTCATCCTGTACTGAAAGTTATTCCATTTGAAGTTAACCCAAAACTCACAACTCAAGCATAACTTGCAAAATTCTAAAATTGGCTCTTTCGTTAGTACTTCTTTCTAAATTTAGCTATTTCTAAGGCGGGATGTCACATACTATTAAATCTAGTATTCTAAGTGTACTTTACTATCGTTGAGTGGTTCGCTGACACCGTGGTTTTAGGTACCGATACACCGGTGAGTAAGATCGTTCTATCCTGGGAGGATATATTCCATTAACCTCAGGTACTTGAGGGGAATAATTTCCTTAAGAGGACACTGTGCATATGAAATTCAATGATACTTTTGTATTATGTTAGACCCACAAAATTCTTGGAGTATATTTACCAAACTATATATATATACACACTTATTCAAAATAATTGTGTTCTTTTATGAAAGAGTATCACTTAAATTATTATGATTTTTCATGAAAGATATGTCTATTAAATATAACTATTTGTATAGACATGAATATTGGTGAACAATCATTTGTCATGTTTTGTAAAAGAAGCATTTAGATTATATTGCCTTTATTGGACCTGATGAAACTATGTTCATGGGTAGTTCTATAACAATCAAATTGAAAGTTATGGAAATGTCCTTCTAAAAAAGACATTTGACAAGATGCTGACTCTAAACAATGTTTGTATCACACAAAATTGTAAGAAGTAGGAACAAAATATTTGTGAGAAAAACCTATCTCACAAAGAGCTTTTCAAACTCAATATTTTGTTTGTTCTTACTTGCTTGAGTCAAATTTTTTGTGACATGAACACTTGAGACATGTCAATTACAAAACCTTGCAAGGAAAACTAATCATCTTAGAAGTATTGTCTAACTTTGAGTGCAATAAATAAAAAATGTCAAGTTTGTGTTGAATCTAAGTATGCTACGCATTCTTATAAATCTTTTGAAAGGAATTCTATTTCCTTAGAGTTGATTTACACTGACATTTTTTATATGAAGTCAACACCATCTCGTGGTGGAAAAAAATATCTCATAACTTTTATCGACAATTGCATTAGATATGGTTATGTCTATTTGGTGAATGGTAAGGATGAAACAATAGAAAGGTTAAGGCAATATAATATTGAAGTTGAAAATCAGTTGTGGAAAAGATAAAAAGTGATAGGGATGGAAAGTATAAGTCTCCTTTTGCATAAATATGTTTGGAAATTCCCTATTCACCTCAATCTAATGGAATTGCAGAATGAAAAAATTGAACTTTGAAGGAGATGATGACTACATTACTTATATGTTCAGGTTTACCACAAAACTTGTGTGGAGAAACTATCCTTAAAGCAAAAGGGAACAACAAAAAAGGTTTTGTCTTTTCAAAAAGAAAGGAATAAAAAGTTTTGTTTGTTCAGGACACAATCTATTCCATATGAGAAATTAAAAGGAAGGAAATCCAACTTGAAATATTTCAAAGTGTGGGGTGTCTAGTCAAAGTCCAACTTCCTATTCCTAAAAGGATTTAAATAGGACCTAAGACTGTGGACTGTAAAATTAGACTTGAGTAGTCTAGAGAAGGGCCTAAAAGACCTTGGAAAGAAGTACAAAAGGAGAATGTACTTAATAAAGAGATTCATAGGCATAGTAAATGTCAAAGGACATCTACTTCCTTCGGATCTAATTTTGTAACATTTCCTATGTCTTCTGTGGACTCATCCTCTTGGAAAGATGATATCAATAGTGAGATTGATTCAATCTTGACCAATCATATTGAAAGTTGATTGATCTTCCTCCAGGAAATAAACCTTTGGGTTCAAAGTGAATCTTCAGAAGGAAAATGAAAGTCGATGAAACTGTTGACAAATACAAAGCAAGACTTTTTGTCAAAGCTTTAGACAAAAAGAAGGTCTTGAATTTTTCGACACACACTCGCCAGTAACTAGAATTACATTCATTTGGATGTTAATTGCATTAACTGCGGTATATGACCTCCAAATTCATCAAATGAATGTGAAAACAACTTTCTTAAATGGAGAACTGGAGGAAGAAATTTACATGGAACAACCCGAGGGTTTTGTGGTTCCCGATAAAGAAAAGAAAGTGTGCGAACTTGTTAAGTCACTTTATGGAATAAAACAAGCACCCAAACAATGACATAAGAAATTTGACCAAACCATGTTTGCAAATGGATTTAAAAGAATGATGGAAATGATAAATGTTTTTACATTAAAATCACAAGGTCATTGTTTGTTTGTATATTTGTGACATGTTGATCATCAGTAGAGACACTAATGACATAAATGCTACTAAACATATGCTAGAAAGAAACTTTGATATGAGAGATCTTGGAGTTGCTGATGCGATCTTAGGTATAAGAATTCTTTAGAACTCCATAATGTTTAGCATTGCCACAGTCTCATTACAATGAAAAGGTACTTGACTAGTTAAAGTATTTAGATTTTAATATTGTCAAGACTCCAATAAATGTGAGCTTTGTACTTCAAAAGAATGAAGACAGAAGTGACTCACAATTGGATTATGCCAGAGTATTGGGAAGTACGATGTATATCAGGAAGTGTACGCGATCAGATATAACATGTGCTATTAGTAAACTGAGTCGGTTCACGAGTAATCTCAATCGAACTCATTGGATGACAATGAAAAGAGTTTTGGGGTATTTAAAACATACTCAAAACTATGTCTTGCATTATTACAAATATTCAGCAGTATTGAAACAATATAGTGATGCAAATTGGATCACCAAATCAAATGAAGTAAAATCCACGAGTGGATATGTATTTACTCTTGGTGGAGGAGAAGTCTTGAAAATCTTCCAAATAGACATGTATCGCTAGCTCTACAATGATCTCTGAGCTTGTCGGTCTAGATAAGGCCGGTGAATAAGTTGAAAGACTCGGGAATTTCTTGATAGATATTCTCTTTTGGCAACAATCTTTAGCATCAGTATGCATACACTTTGACAATCAAGATGCAACACTACAACAAAATGGGAGATTAGCGGCAATTATTTTTCGGCAATAAACTAATTGCCACTAATTTATTTGTCGGAAGGAAAATATCAACGGCTAATGCTTAATGGCCAGCAATAAGTAAATTTTTAGTAGCAATTCCAAAGAATAGCCACTAACACCTTAAGGGTCGTTTGGTAGAGTGTATAAAAATAATGCAAAATAGGGTGCATTAGTAGTGCTTGCATTAGTTATGCAAGCATTATTTCTTATACATTGTTTGGTTTGATGTATTAGAAATAACAAATCTTGCATAATGTCTATTAAAAAATATATGTTTACAAATATACCCTTCACACTTTATTTATTTGTACACTTCCTTTGCAAAAAAGTTCTTTGCTAAAACATCAAAAAAAATTCTTTGCTAAAACATCATTAACTCTTCTTCTCTTTTTTTTTTCAAAAATAATATTAAATAGTTGTACTATTGTGTCAAAAAATTTTTGTGGAAAGTTGGCAAATAATTTTTTTTATCAAATTTATCGTCACAATAGTAAAAAATTGTTTTTTTTTTAAAAAAAATAAGATACTTAAGAGGTCATAAAGCCTATTAAGACACCAAAAAAATTAAAAGACACCGAAAAGCAAATCAAATAAAAACAAAAACTTGTGACAA
Organism: Solanum acaule; assembly: GCA_036250505.1. Classification (NCBI taxonomy): domain Eukaryota; kingdom Viridiplantae; phylum Streptophyta; class Magnoliopsida; order Solanales; family Solanaceae; genus Solanum; species Solanum acaule. Next base: position 13,698 of record JAJOOR010007419.1, on the reverse strand, counting down.
CAAAGAAAATGAAAAGGCTTTAAGGGTAGTTTTGTAATTATTTAATCTAATGCAAGTGTTAAAATGCTATATATTACTAATATCTAGACTTCCTTGGTATTAGTAATACACAAGTTAATACACAATAGAGTTATACATGACATGAAAAAATGTACCAAACAATGTATTACTAATACACACACCTAATGCATGCATTATCTTCCCACTGCAAAAATAATTTCCTCTACCATTAATAGCTCCCGCCTTTTTGAAAATAAAAACTTATGCCGCCATTCAAAAATATTCTTACTAATACCTAATTTAAAAAGATTTGATCCTATTTCCATCACAAGCTCACAACAACTCCTCACAAACCTAATTGCGATCTTCAGGTATGTATACCATTTCTTTCTGAATTTTAGGCATAAACGTTTTCTGCTCTGTTTCTATCTTTATAGGTCTGTAGATTTTCATTGAAACAAGTAACAGTGTATAGGTTAGTACATTTTCTTCTTCTGTTTATCTGTGTTTCTCTATAGATCTCTTTTGAGATTTTAACCTTGTATGTTTCTTTCTAAAATGTTCGGTAATCTGTTATTCTGTCAACAACTGGAAGAAAACTAAAAATATACTAACCCTGGTTAGTTCGTAGAGTGAGATTAAGTGGAATTTTTTCTCGATTGAGAAATTTACTGGGATTAATAAAGAAATCAAACATAGTTTGGTGGCTACTGGACCTAATCATAGTCAGGCTTATGACATATTACTCCTTAGAATCTTTCTTTAGTGAACAAATATGATGTATGTTTTAATTTTTTATTCATGAGTATGGGTCAGATTCAGATTGAAATTCTAATGGTTTACTGGTTAATTTATGGGTTCTATAATTCTTTTGTTTGTTACCTATATTATTTAGTTCTTTGTTGTTCCATGTTGTTTTTTAGGTTTGTGTGGCTGCAATATATGTATTATGTCCCATTTGTTTTATACAGTTTAAAAATATAGTTTTGGAGAATAAGAACAAACTGTTACACTATTTTCTCACCCTTTGTTGGCTCAATTTTCTTCCTCCCAACCGTTTTAACCGTCTCCATCTTCTCTTTTCATTTAGGTTTCAAGGCTGGTACGAAAATCATTCTTCTTCTTCACTTTCTTGTCTTTGTCGATAAAGGTTTGTGCTTCCTATGTATTCAAGCACTTGAGAATATGTTGAGTTGTGCTTTGTGATTTGTGATGTTCATGCGATTGAGATTTGTAAGAGTTTTTTTTTCATTGTTTGCTAAGTTATGCTTGTGATCTCTAGCTTTTATTTATTTTATTGTAATTGATTGAATCATTTCCTCTCTTCCCCCTACTATTTATGAATTAAATCTATGCATTTGTTGGGTAATGTTGTTGTTAATAAAATTTGAGTTCTATGAACATTCACAAGTTCTATTGTTTTAATATCTGGGCTACGTTTTAATTAGGGGTGTTCATGGTATGGATAAAAACCGATCCAAACCGAAAAACCAAATCAAACCGCTTAAATGAACCGATTTAATTTGGGTTTTGGTTTGGTTTGGTTTTAGATTGTTAAGAACCGATAATATTTGGTTTGGTTATGGTTTTGTTCGGAAAAAATTGAAGAAATAACCGAACCGAACCAACAAGTTATATACATAATACATAATATATTATATTCATAAACAATTTTAAAGATTTTATATATGTTTTATCAAAATTTATTTATAATTTACTTATGAAAGAAAAAATGTCCACGGTGAGAATATTTTTCTTATTGGTTTCATGTATATGAGTGTCTATGGAAATTCTTTGTGGAACTGAAAATGTCATTGTCTCTTCCTTCTATGCCAAAATAGTGAACTTTGAAGTTTTATTTAGTAAACTCAATGATCAAAAGTTCTGTAATGCCAGTCATTTTAACTATTTTTTTTGTTTGAATGGATTGTTGTCACTTTTTGCACGTTTTGAATGAATTGTTTCTTTTACTTTTATGTATGGTTAATAACCGAATAATTGAACCAAACCAAACCAAAACCGAAAACAACCAAACCGATAAATGTATATTATATTTGGTTTGGTTTGGTTTTGATAATTTTAAAACCGATTAAGTTGGTTTGGTTTTGGTTTTGACCAATAACCGACCCAAACCAAACAGTGAACACCCCTAGTTTTAATGATAGAAAGAAATGGTATTACGTAGTACAAAAACTAAGTCATGTACATAGTTGTAGAACTGAAAATCTTATTGTTTAGCGAATATATTAAGGAATTGAATGGGTAGTTTTAGTTTCTGTTAAGTCTAGGCTAAGTTGAATCATAGTACAATTAGGTGGTGTAACAAAAATATGAGGTATTGGTAATCTTTGGTAGCGATTGTTTTGCCGTAGTGCACGAAAATATCTGCCACATTGTTACTTTCTCATAGATGTGCTGAGAATTGGTTCAGATATCTTGTCAAGAAGTTCCATTGTGAATATGTGAACTAGTACAAGAAAATTGTCGTTTGGTGTTGACTACACTTAAGTTATATTCTAACAATTTTTCAACTTTAGCGATCACTTAGTCCCTTCTAACTATACCAATTAGGCAAATGATTTTAAAGGAGATATTTAGAAACTGTCGACTTCCTGAATTGTTATGAATATGATGCCAACAATTTCAGGAACAAAATCAAGTTCATGATTTCTATCAATCCAACTATGAGGTCAATAAGATTCACCTTATCAATAAATCTCTCCTATGAGTATGAGTATAAATTGATGAAAAGATCAGTCATTTGAACCTTCATTTTAGGTGGATGTACACTATTCAGTTCGTTTGCCTTTTATATCTCATTGTATTAATTATCCATTATAATGTTGAAGTCAATGTTTATATCTCTTGAATTTTCGAATCTCTGCTTTATTAGTTGATCCATTTCCATATTTGGAGTCATAGGCTTTTCTTACACTCCCGTATCTACAATTCTATATTCATGTACATGACTCGAAAGAGATGTAATAGCTAATCGTTGATGATATACTTGTCATAGTTATAGATGATATACAATTCTATATAGACATAGTACCTTGGACTTTGACAATTCCCGTTTCTTTCCTGGCTCAAGCAATTGAGAACATCGTGAGCCTTTTATTTTTACAGTTTAAGCTCAACAAGTAATATTTGTGCAAGATTCTATCAATCATGAATGATTTGTCCCTAGGTTAATTAAACCTCGAGATATTTTTGATATGGAACAGGAAAATAGTGTGCAGTTTGAGTCATCAATGCAGTGATCCTACCAACTTGGCTTTCTTAGTAAATGTTTGTGTTCCATAGTAAGAGTGTAATGATTGGGGAAGAAGTTGTGTTGATGGAATTGTAGTTGATACAAACCTAATTTTCAAGCTTCTCCAAATGATTGTTCAGCTAATATTGAGTGAGGAAATGGTATTTAAAATGAAAGTGTTTCTAAATAAGATAGGTAGCACTTGGAAATTATAGTTTCTGCAAGTGTTATTGATGAAATTCTAGGGATATGTTACTTTTAATTAGAAATTTGAATAAAATATCTTTTTTGCTTTCAGTTTTACTAATTTTATAGAAGATGCACGTTAGTAAGCCATGAATTTTTCATGTTTGTATTGGTTAACTATTGGATATTTGAGTGATTTTTGTGTGCTCACTTTTACTTATATTTTGTTGATTGTAGCTCTTGGATTGTGATTCGGCCGTGAGAGGGTGGATGTAATTCAACTCGAACGAAGTGAGAGGGTGGATGTAATTCAGCTCGAACGTATAAAAAGTATTTTTACCACTTGAGAATTTTTTGTTGGTGCACCAGTATCTTTCATCTTTAGAACTACCTTTGTCGCAAGATTTTATTTTTGCACAATCAGTTATTTATGTGTTTTTGACAGTTTGAGATGATGATTCTTCCTCTTTATTAACATGTGACATGTTGATATGTTGGAAATAATCTGGGCTTAATGCAGCTTGATAATTACTTCACTTTGGAAAAGGAACTATGCTAAGTAGCAGTCGCAATAGATGATGATGTGCGACATTATATTGAACAACTGGATGATCAAAATAACTATGTTGCCCAGTATTATCTTCAGCAGTTGATAGAAAATCAGCACAATACTGAAGCGCAAGCACAAGATGGCCAATCCAATGAGTTGAGTAGGTCCGTTGGTGGCACTGAAGTTCAACATAATAATGAATCAGGTTACACCACTTTTCTTTGTGTTACTTTCAGATCTTATTCATGTGAAAATTTTAGTTAATCTAATGAATTATGTAGTGTTATAGTCTAGTGTATGAGTTCCTTATTGATTTTGATCAATATCCTTGGCTGCCTTTTCCTGTGCGACTGTGTATTCATGTTTTAAAGAGAGAGAAATCGTGAAGACCTTTTGGCCAATATAGTCCTAGACTTCTCCTCTGATTGGCCTGGCTACTCAATCTGCAAACTAACCACTACATTACATAAAGAAATAGTAGACAGCATAACAAAATAGTTCAATTTAAATCAATGGACATGAGTTTTTTTTATTGTGTCGAACAAATGAACTATGTATCTATATGTATGAGTTCTCTTCTTTTTGCTTTCTACTAGTTGTGTGCGTTGTAAAATTTGCTATCTGAGTATTACTTGCAACTTTCTTCTGTCATAATAATAGGTATACAAATTACCTATTAGACTTTATCCATGTCAAGAGTAAATTTATTGAGCTTTTGGATCTGTAAATTGAAAAGTTAGGTGATTTCATGCCTACGTGTATTGACATGAGTGGTGAGTTTGCAACCAGTGCTCCTACCTTTATTTTAGATAATCAACAAATTCATGCATTTGGTTAGAAAAATATTTTCTTGATAGAGTTATTTTGTGATTCACCAATATTGAAGTTATTTTGTGGATAAAGTGTCCTATAGAATCTTACTTCCTTAATCTATTGAATGTTCTTACTTTAGTTAGGATTAGATTTCATGCCAATAATGTACAGAGCTTAAGGTGTACTTTCCAAATTTGATAACTTGTTGTTTTAATAATTATGAAGGTTTATATTTTTAATCTATATCCTTATTTTTCGATAATAGGTCTAGAACCTAGATGTGAACATAAGTGATTACAGATTAAACAGAAACTCATGGGAGATTGGTTTAAGCCTTCAGCTTTAAAAAATATCCTCTTATCAATAAGTTATTGTCGCTGTCTAAGCCTACACTTTCAGCAAGAGTTGCAATAGTGGCTTGTTTAAACACTGTTCCATGCCCCTGTTTTAGGAAATCTTTCCAACAATTGAACTCACACTCCTTTTGACTGTTTACTAGATTGTAGGACAAATGTACAAGTTCAATTCCTTTATACAGATTGTTAAATAGATCTGCGAGTTAAAGGACGTGAAGTGACATGAACCTGATCATCAATAGGTTCTCATGCACGCTACAACTATCATTGCCTTCCTAGATTGCATATTTGTAAGACCTCTGCTTTGAGGTATGCTGCCGCAATTTGACATTCGACGTATCTATCAAAATAACTAAATTATTTTGAACTTCAATTTTAGTATTTTCTGCCTCTATATCCTTCAAAGATCACAACCTCTTGCCCAGGATGAAGATAGCTTAATTGTGAGACTATATGAAAAAATAAAATTATTTTATTATCAGATGATGCTTCCTGGTAATTGTTAGATTAGTCATACTACTTGTGATGTTTTAATATGATACATTTTATATTTTGACACCTTTATTACATTATTTCAGGTCATATAATCTAGATTTCAAAAAGTTCACATGCAGGAGAATTCAATCTGAAGAAAAGTTGACAAATTATTTGAAGACATTATTCAATAGGATTGGTTATATTATTACAAATAACTTATTTTTTAAGTTGTGACATTAATATTACGGATTAGTACATCTTTTTGTTTGTCTAGGTTTAATGAGAAATTTTGTTTTTTCAATTAATAGTAATATGTTTTTAGCACTTTTCAAACTTTGTTGGTATTAAGTGTCTCTCTAGAAGAGCAAAGTAGTGATATAATGTTATTATTAATGGCGGTTAAACAATTATTTTTAAAGCTTATGAATATTAGCATCAATTTAATTGAATTTATTGTCATAAAAATAGATGCTAAAGGGGACATTAAGAAGTTTTTAGAAGGGTTATGTAGCCAATAGAACTGCCACCAAACAATGTCATTAAATATGTTGATTATTAGCGGCAATTTGAATTGAATTTACTTGCCATTAAACTCGAACTAAAGGGAAGACTAATATGTTCTTGTAAGGGATATTGTAGCCATTGATTGCCACAAAAATTTGCCGTTACAACTACTAACTTTTAGCGGCAATTTGTTTGAATTTATCGGCTATAAAAATGGACAATAAAAGACCATAATTAGCGCATATGAATTAGATTTAATAGTCAAAATAATCGCCTCAAACAATTGCCATTAATATTAATGATTTTTAGCGGCAATTGGCAATGCTCTTTACCAGCATTTTCTTAAATGGTTGGGAAAGCCTGTGCCGACCCCAACATTGCCGGCTAAAGACCATTGGCTGGTAAAGGTTACAACGGTCATTGTTATTGCCGCTAAAATCATTTTTTATTGCCGCTAAAGCTCCTTTTTGTAGTAGTGCAATAGGTAGGGCATAAATCATGATGTATAGCAAAAAGTCTCGTCATATAAGACGTAGACATAATACCGTTAGAAAACTACTCTCTAGTAAAATTATCACAATTGACTATGTAAAGTCAAATGATAATATGTCGGATCCACTTACAAAAGGTCTAACTAGAGAGAGTTGAAATATCATCTAAAGGAATGGGGTTACGGCTTAGGGTCATCATGGCAGTAAGTCTACCTAGCATACTGGAGATCCCAAGAGCTAGGTTCAAGGAGAAAACAAAGTTGTGACTGACGGTTCGACACTGTCAACCAACTCAATCCATTCTCATGATGGAGACAATGCTCAGGAACAAGGATAAACTATTAAGGCTTGTTAACGAGTTAATAAAGCTTAAAGTTTTTAATGATTTGCTAAGTTTGATAAATTTGACCAAATAGTGTATCTACGTGATAACACGTGTTAGAAATCACCTATATGAGTGTGAAGTGGAAGCCGCTTCAAAGAGAATCATTATAAAAAGCCTATTCTCTATACACTCATGAAACCAGGAAGTGTTCATGGCTGAAATGAATAAAACCATAAGAACCATAAACGTTAAATGGTTGATTGTGTGACATATGGTTGTCTAGGTATACACCAAATCTTGACGGTTCAAAGATATCAACTCTACCGATTGACCGAGTATATCCGACATATGTTCACTACGGAAAGTTCAAAGGGAAATCTACTTATCCATATGCAATTAATTCTTACTTGTAAAGTGTACACACTTGTACGTTTCTTTGTCTTGGAGTCATTCCCCATTCATGTGGGAGATTGTTGGGTTTTAAAAGGTGTGAAGGGAAAATAAAGAGTTAAGAGTTGTAATTTTTATGAAAAGTTGTGACTTTTATGAAGAGTTGTGACTTTTATAAAAAGTTGTGACCTTTCCAAAAGATTATGACTTTTCCAAAGGGTTGTGGTCTTTCGGTAAGGCACAATAAGCACTATTTCACACTACCCTTTATTGTCTATAAATAGAGGGATTTCCTCTCATTTTAAGAGAATCAATTTTCTGGACTTCTTCTACTACTATTAAATTTAGTATTCTAAGTGTACTTTACTACCGTTGAGTGGTTCCCTAACACTGTGATTTTAGGTACCGATACACCGGTGAGTAAGATCGTTCTATCCTGGGAAGATATATTCCATTAACCTAGGGTACTTGAGGGGAATAATTTCCTTAAGGGGACATTGTACATTCAGTGGGGTTGATTTTCTTCTTTAAGAAAAATATTTTGTATATTTTTTTAATCTGTTTCTGATTCAATTTTCTCTACTAGTTTTAATTTTCTAGTTTTGAAATACTCTTTAAACTTTATTGTTTCTTCTCAAGTTCTTCAAAGGTTTTGTTCTAAGTATCATAGGAATATATGATGAACAACAAATTTTTATCTTTCTCTCTCTTTTAAACTTGTGGGGTTCTTGATTGTGTAGTGAAGATGCTTTGATTTTTTTTTTTTTAAAATAAATATTTTGTGATTGATTGAGTAGGTGATAAAAATTGTGTCATTTTTTCGACAAGGTTTAGGGTTGTGCTTTAATCACTTTCCTTGTTAGTCGGTATTGAAAACAAAGCTAATACTTGTATATTTCTCCATAAATAAATTAACTTGTAAGTATTGAAGTTTTTTCTATGAATGGAAAACTAAATTAGTAATCGTTACTAGCTAGTCTGTTTGGTCGGTAGATTAGAATATTCAGACCTTGCTAAATCTATATGATGTTTAGTCCATGAAGAACATATTTTATGACTATATTTCTTACAAGAAAAAATATTTACTCAAATGACAGTGTTTATATAAGATGGTGAAAAGAAAACATGGTGAATATATCTTGACAAATAATGAATACTTGGTGTAACTTCACTCTCAAATTAGCACCAGCAAACTCAACCACATTGATATCTTTGCAGAAGCAAAACCTATTGTATGTCCACCTAGTCAATTGCCTCAAACAGAAAGAAGGGCCTAACGGTTCAAAAATCAAAGGTCTCCACAAAATTTCAGTAAACACTGGGAGAAACTATTTAAAACTATGAATTATGTCTCAATTCCCAAAGTAGTTAGGATAAAAAAATACGTGTTAGAGTCCAATATTGGTTGGGGACGAACTAGCTAGTGGTCTGCTCATATGAACTTGAACAATCATTCCTTCTTAAAGTAGCTTTTAGGATTGAGTTAAGCCTAGATATCATGTCTTTACATGCTATCACATGCAGATTCATCCTAGGTTGGACTCCTTGTATGTGCTTTAGTTGAGCTTGAGCGTGAAAGGGGTGTTAGAGTCCATGTTGATTGGAGAATGAAATGAACTAGCTTTTGAGATTGAGTTAAGTTCAAATGTCATATCTTTAATTACCATATGAAAACTCAATAAAACCCTACCTACATTAAATCCAAGCATGTGGTTACTTTTGGTATCTACCGAAGCCTTAGTGACCAAGAAAACAGAAGGGATCACACGATTTAGGACCACCTCAACTTTTGAAAATTATTTTTAGACCCGCTGGAAATCTGAGGGGAGCTTGGAATAATATAATAGACCTATTTGGATGAATCTTTCAACCTATTTTTGTTATTTTAATCTAAAGATGAATGTGTAAAAATAATTTTACATATATTACCCCGTCCACTTTTAATTGTCGTGCTTTTCTTTTTAGAGTCAAACTATAAGAACTTTGACTAACATTTTACGATATATTTTTTCATTATATTGATATGCAAAAAATTACAATTTATAGTACTTTTCGTATAGTTTCTGAATAACTAAATATTTTATTTAAAATATTGAATTAATGTAATCTAATTTAACTTTGAAAATTAGTCAAATTGACTTTTAAAAAGTGCAACATGACAATTAAAAGTGGACCGAGAAAGTACTTAATAATGAAAAGAAAATAAATTGCATTGACTAGATGTTTTTAATTTTGATTTTAAAAAAAAAACTAATCTATCATTCTAGGAGAAGACAAGAAAACTTATAAAATAAAATTTAGTAAGAAATCCAATTCAAGTGATCAGATTAATTGTATTTTCTATAAAATAAGAATAAATTAAGTAGAATATATATATTTACTTAATAATGGAAAGAAAGTAAATTGCATTGACCATGTTTCTTTAATTTAGATTATTTTCTTTTAAAAGAATCTATAATTATACGAGAAAAGAAAATAAAAATTATAAAATAAGATAAATTTAGCATTGACTAGATCTTTTAAGATAAATTATAAAGACACCTAATAATGGAAAGAAAACAAATAACATTGACTAGATCTTTTAGTTGATATGATACTTTACTATAAATAGGACCTTTCAAAATCATGTAAACTAAATACCCAAATAGATTCTTTCAACGCTTCCCCAACTAATAACTCTATTCGATGATTCAAGCAGCCATTGTATTATCCATTCCATCGGTAATCTAATGATTTTCTGGATGACTTTTTACTGTCGGATTTGATATTACAGTACGAAATCTACATCGATCTTGAGTTGAAGTTTAGGATAGAGATCACTACACCAAATAAAGACGTACTACTAGATGAAGAAAACATTTTCAATATTTTCAATTTAACATCCGTGCCGATAAAGAGTACTCTAGAGATGCAGACGACGACATTTGCATCTCTAGAGTACTCTTTGTCGGCACCGGAGTTAGACTAAACATTTTTTCTTCATCTCATCTGGTAGTACATCTTTATTAAGTGTGGTTATCTCTATGCTAACATTCGACTCAATATCAATGTAGTTTTTAGTTTGTAACAACAAATTCAATGGTAAGATTTGTCGTGACTTCAGTAACGATTACCGGCGAGATGGATCAGATAGTGTCGGCTTTAGTCATCAGATGGAATTAGTAGTTGGGAAAGTGTTGAAAGAATCTATTTGGGTATTTAGTTACCTAATTTACTTAGAGAGCCAATTTTTAGCCAAGTATCATCTGAATTAAAGAAATCTAGTCAATGCAATTTATATATATATGTTTAATTTATTCTTATATTATTTAGAAAATACAATTAATCTGGTCATTTTGAGTTGGATTTCTTTCTAAATTTATCCTATTTTATAATTTTTCTTCTCTTCTCCTAGAATTATAGATTATTATTTTTAAATAAATGAATCCAAATTAAAGAAAAATGGTCAATGCAATTTATTTTCTTTCCATATATATATATATATATATATTCTACTATATTTATTCTTACTTTTTAGAAAATATAATTAATCGCCTCTCTATGAATTGTTTGTTTTCGACTATATTACTGTATCTTTTGAAGGAGGGATTTTATGATAAATCTATGTATTTATGTATTTTCGCCTTAATTTTATACCTCGGAAACGTTTTGCAGATATGTTGTATATTTTGCATTTCGCTTGTAGTTATGTATATTCTGAAGGAAGAATTTTTCGATAATCACTATATTTCGGTACTTTCATTTTGATTGTACAATGTATTCATTGTTATTAGTATCCTTGTATACACCATTGTGTTTCACCCTTGTATTTAAGTATTTGCCTTTAGTGTACTAAGAATAATTAAGTGAATGCATACAACCTATCATGATTGTATCCAATAAAATTGTATGCATTAATACAACCATTAAAATGAATGAATACACGTACATGATACAAAGTATCGTTAATGATTGATAAAGTGGAGGAAATGAGACATGTGAATTTAGAGTGAGTGAGTGACGAAATACAATTCCATACAATCCCCTATAATTTTTTGTTGTTTGTATCTTTGTATATAATAAGACTGTATTCATTAATACAATCTAAATGCGCCAATACATATACTGTCGCTTGACATCTCAAACACTTGCTACAAATGATAAATGTATAAACTATAACTACAAATTATTAATAAAGCCCAAACTGTAGTCATTTATGAAAATTCCTATACAGAAATTTACTTCGTTCTGATGAAACCCACAAGTTTGTTCACCAAATATATATATATATAGTCTAGGAGGAATAGTACCTCTGAGAATCTTACTGTCGCTCTTTTCTCCCTTTTTCCTTCACAATGTAATATATATTTCAGACATTTTATTTTTATAGAAATCTCATATATTAATGGGCTAATTACATCCTATCTCAGAAGTTTTTCTAATTATAAAAATCTTGAATTTTTCATTGCTTTTGGATACATTTCTTGGTTGTCCGGTACACTGTAAATGATACATTTCTTAATGGAGGGATGCATCCAAGAGGGGACAGAGATGTATCCGAGAGGGGATAGAGATGTATCCAAGAGGGGATGATGATGTATTTGAGAGGGGATGATAATGTATCCGAAAGGGAATATGAGATGTATCTGAGAGGGAATTTTCGTAATTTCTTAAATAGTATGAAATTTTATAGATCATGATATCTTATGTTGTGTATTTATGTATTTTTTCGATATATTTTTCATTAAAAAGGAAAATTTTGGTTCAAACTTTTATAACGTGAGAAGTAAGCCTAATGATGTATGATTATGTGTGATAACCATGTCGTCTAAAAGTTTAGTTTAGTCAATCTTTCACCCCAATTATAGGCTTTGGGGTTGAGGTGATGAGATTCTTTCTCCATTCTCCTATTTTAATAATTCCCCTCCCTAAACCTAATGTGACGGAGCTAATAATGTGGTTTCTGTTTTAAATTATATGTCGTGTTTCTCTCTTAAACGTCTCTTAAGAAAATATTAATTAGATTTGGACTATTTTATTCTTATTTATGTCTTAAGATACAATCTCTCTTCATTTAATATTTACTTTATATATGTGTCTATATTAATTTAAAATTTATTAAAAATAAATTTATAAATTATGATTAGAAGAATATTAAATTCAAGATATATTAGTCCAATAAATATTGTGAATTAATATAATTGAATTAATTATTTAAATCCAATAAATATGAATTTAATTAAAATTCAATTTCATTGGACTAGTCCATTGATTTGGGTTATGATATATGAGTCCAATTTGCTAAGCCACATGTCATCTCATCCTAAAGACCAATTTGGTGTCACGTATCAAATGATGTGGCATGCCAAGTCAAACAAAGAACCCAATAGGATCATGTCATGTGTCAAAATGACAAGCCCACTTCGAAAAAATAAATATGCCATGTCACTTAAATCTGATTGACCGAAGGTAATTATGTTCTTATCACAACTGCTCTATTCAACAACTAGAAATAGGGTCCTCATAATTCAGAAAAAAGAGACCATAATTCTAACAAGAAGTCAGAGAGAGTTCGTGGATCAAAAGCCGCAGATATTTCTACAAGCTACAAGTTCAAGAATTCAAGCATTCAAGTTCAAGAATGATCAAGATCAAGACCACCAGACTAAAGAACAAGCTCAAAACCCTTGAATTCAAGTAAAAATCAAGATCAAGATAAAGTTCAAGTTCATCGAAGATTCACGAACAAGTTCCAAAGCCCTTGAATCCAAGATCAAGTTCAAGAACAAATTCAAGATCAATCTCTAGAGCCCTTGAATTTATATTTGAAAAGACGAATCAAAGGAATCATAGAGATTGTGACACTCATAATCTTAAGTCAATAAATACGATTATTGCATTATTTTTCAGTCTTGATTATTATTTTGCGGACTCGAATTTTACCGTCTACAGTTCATCTCCCTATAACTGACGTGTTTGTAGTCTTCAAGAATAATAACTACTAAGAGTAGAATAGGAAAATAATAGTTAATTTTGTCTTACATTTCTAAATGACAAATAATTTGAAAAAAACTATTTTTAAAAAGCATTTGTGACAGAGATAGTAATGTATCTCAGGCGTATATATATAAACTAAGACTTCAAACATTAATTCATGCTAATAAACAATGACTAAGATCTATATACCATGTTAAGCCATCTATTGTGATTTTACAAATACAACGACTAATGAGCTATCCTAAGGTCAATCATCAGAGGTAGGAAAAGATAATAGCGAATCAGAAGAAACTTTTGTACCTCGTTTGAGTCCTCTTTTATCTAAGGGAGAAGTGATTTCTAGTATATATATATATATATATATATATATATATATA